>JBBYHK010020365.1:0-10760 GCA_038382065.1 Adansonia grandidieri | reverse complement strand
TTATTCTTTCTAAGGTAAATCTCGGTTAAGGAAAAATTGTTCAATATAAGATTTTTGAATTTTTTTGAAAATTTTTTTTAGGATAAGTTTTTTGGAAGAATAGATGGGATTTTAAAACTTCTCTTGATGAATACTTTAAAATGAATGAGAAATAAAAAAAATATAACAAGTATTTTTTTAAAAAAATGAATGTCATGTTTTTAAAGTCTTTCACAAGGTACAGTTTTTCATAGGGATATTTTCTTTTACAACCATTTAGGGAGATTTTTTTTTTACAACCTCTCATAAGGATGATTAGACCCTTTCATAAGAATATTTTTTAAATTTTAACACAGACATTTTTTAAATCTATCACAAAGATATATTAAAGCTTTTTTTTAAATAAAGCTGTAATTAAGCCGAGTTAAGCCCAAATAATAAGGAGCGTAAGTGCAAGCTCAATTTCAAACTCACTATTTAACTCAACGTGAGCTTGATCGAACACAATTTTTTTAGATCGAGCTTAGCTTAAGATTAAAATGAACAATTCAAGCTTATCTAGACTAAGCTCGTTTCTTTTTACATACTCAAGCTCAAGCTTACTTTATATATAAATTTTTTGTATTTAAATTAATGAATTTTTTTAAAATGATATAATGACAAAAAAGTTAAAAAATTACCACAACAAGCAAATCTCAATTTTTCTAAACACAAAAAAAGAAAAGTCTCATACAAAATAAGAAAAAAAAATTGCATTACTACATTATTTTAAAATTCATTAAACTTGAAATAAAATCTCATTTAAGTTTATAATCTACAAACAACACTACAACATCAAATGATTCACGATATTGTCTTTAACTAAAGCAAAGATAACCTCTTTGCATAGCATAGCAATCCACTTGAAAAAAATACAAAAATAACAATTTTCAAGGTTAGATCATGGCTTACTATCATCAAAGTTCCACCTAAACAAGGTTGAGAATTAGAAAAAAAATTAAATATAGCTCGAGTTATAAAATTAGCTATTCAAATTCATCACAAAATGCATAATCTAATAAAAAACCAAATGTCAATGCTAAAAAAAAATGAATGAAAGATAAAAATATTTCATACTATTCAAGATAATACATATCTTCACCTTAAAAGATTTTAAGAGCATTTTCAATTGATTTTTCTCTTTCTATGTAAACAAAGCACAAGGAAAAACAATTAAAAGTCAGATAAAAGTAAAGATAGTCTCAAAATTCAAACAAACAATCACAACAAAAAAACTTACTTTATTTTTCTTCTGCACTTCATAAAGATTCTGACGTCAATTTCCTTAAAAAGTAATATTTGCATTGTATCAAGAGCTAAAGAGGCATAATAAGTATCAATAACTCTATTTCTCGCTTTAAAAATAGCCTCTAGAGCCATTGTAATTATAAAAATGGTGAGTATATCACCAGCCATCTTGTACAAAATATTATACTTTAAAGTACTAGTTTTGCACCATTCAAATGCATTAATCTTACTGATATCTGTTTTAAAAGTAAAGCAACCCTTAGCTAGTAGATATATAGATCACATTATTGTGGTTGAGTAGTAGTTTTAACTGATTTTACAGCATTTGAAAATTCAAACCAACCTGAAAAAGAAACATCATTGTTCGCACCATTACCACCATATCAAGCATTTGAGTTTCAATATTATGCTTGATTTCATGTTGAAATTTATGAAAATACTTTTTATAAATCTCATTTAAATCATCTTGAACTCTAGCAATATTTTTTCTTCTCTATCAATGCACATTCAAGGAAAACTCTATTTAACTACACTCATTTTGAATCTTGGATCCACAATAGTAGCTATAGTTGTTAACAAATTGCATTATACTTAATACTTATTAAATTTATTCTTCATTTGAAAACCATTGCTTGAACAAACTTATTTTTATCATTCATTTTTTATCTAATACACTTTTACATGATATATTTCATTCAAAAATAAGTTTGAGGTAGGATAATTACTTTTGGAAATGATATTTATGGTTGAATTAGAAACTTCTAAATACTTATAGATTTATTTTACCTTTTTTACAATATTCAGGATTTGGACAACAATGATAATGAAATTCCCAATCTTTGAACTTAGGAAACACTTTTTTTTTTTAATTTGATTGCAATATAAGACGTTTTAGATATTAAGTTTCAACTTGTTCTACAATTGAGAAATTAGTTTTCTATCAAGCAATTGTAACTTTTATCCAATGTTAAAAAATGAGTTAAATCTTACCTCATTTTGATTAATAAAATTGACATTTTCTTATCTATATTCAATTACATGCTTAATCTTAGAAAGGCCATCTTAAACCATGAAATTAAGATGTGTGCACACCATCAAACATGAAATAAATTTTCCACCATAAAGCAACCTTTTTGTTTCTTGAAAATATGTCCTTAAGAATTCTAATAGCCACATCATTGCTTGAAGCATTATCAACAAAAATCGTAAACACATTATTTTTTATTCCATATTTCCTCAAACAGTTAAATTTACAATCAACAATATTAGCACTATAATGAGGAAGATATATGTCACCAAAGCTTTTGACATGTTTCTGCATCCTCCAATTAAAACCTATAATACATGTTGTCAGAACCATGTACTTAATCTTTAATTACTTGACTTTTATAAATTAATTGTCATACTAGTTTTACTAACAACCTTCAACAATGCTTATAATTTCCTTTTTCCTAATTCAAAGACTTGCATATAATCCTTATTAATAGTATTAAATGATATTTTTCCCATTCAGTGTTCTTATAGTTTTGTATCATGTTCAAACCTTCCTTTTCCATAATAAAAAATGGATATTCATGCATGAGTATCCAATGTGCAGCCACCTTTCTTATCTTTACCATATTGAACTTGCCATTTATAAAAGTAGGTAGGATTTGTACATCATCACTTGCGTCTACTGGTTGAAAGTTAATCTTTTTCTGTTGATTTTGAAAAATTTTTCATTGCACACAAGATTTTAAATGTCTCAAAAACTAAGTTGTGATTTTACTTGCAATAGTAGCTAACTTCATTTTGCAATATAAACACTCATTTTTTTTAGAATTATCAAGAACATTAATTTCCTTGAACTCTGACCAAACAATAAATTTTTTTATCTCTTTCTATGATGACTTAATTCTTAATCATCGGCATCATTAGTTGGGGTTTTATTTATGTTAACATTCATAGCATTTAAAGCTTCATTGATTGTTTCATTATCATCATTTAACATAGGTTGAATTGTAGAATTTGTTGTCCTTTAACATGGTGGTGGAAACTCTTGGTATGGTTGATGATATCTCTAAAAAAGAATATTAATATCCAACACCAAGTTAAATTCAAATTAAAAATATGAAATGATTATACGTAAAAAATGTTAATAACAAACAAAAATATTCAATAGATAAAAGCGATCATATATCACTCATTAACCATATAAAATCTTATTGAAAGCTGGTAAAAAGAAGTTTTTCTAGTCTGTGTTTTAGAGCATTACAATACACATTTATATTACAACTCTAGCATTTATCTTAAACCTAAAGTCAACCATAATCAAAATCTCATGATTTATGGGATTGATTAGAAAAATTAAATGTTGAATCTAATCCCATTATTTATGGGAATCTTATCATAGTCAAAACTCCTAAGTAACTTCCTAAAATAGTCACTTAGCTATACACGTTTTCTCATAATCCCTCTTAAGCTGGTTAATAGTTATCACCCATTCCCAACTTACATACAATAATCTAAAACACTAAATTCTCAGTCCTTTAGTAAGAATATTAGCAAGTTGTCTATTTATAGGTAGAAATAGTGTATAAATTAGTCTATTTTCCAATTTTTCTTTGATAGAGTATTGTCAATTTCAATATGCTTTGTTCGATCATGTTGTACTAGATTTTGAGCTATGCTGATTGTAGCTTGGTTGTCACAACTGAGTCTTATAGGGCTATCCTATTTAATCTTTAAATCTTTAAGAATGATTTTCAACCACAGAAGTTCACACACACATTGAGCCATTACTTTAAATTCAGCTTCTACACTTGACCAAGCTATTACACTTTGTATTTTACTTTCCCATGTCACAAGATTTTCACCAAGAAAGGTGCAATACCTTGAGGTCGATCTTCTATCATCAATTGATGCTCCAAAATTAGCATCAAGGTATGCCTCAAGCACTAATCTTCCATTTTTTCTAAATAAAATACCTTTTCCTAACATTTCCTTGAGATACTATTGGTATGCATAAACTGACTAATCACACCCATGCATATGCTACAATTGGTCGTATGTGAGATAGATAAATAAGTCCTCCTACTAGGCGTTGATACATTTCTTTATCTACTGCAGTTTCTTCTTTTGCTTTCCTAAGTTTAAATTAGGGTCCATGGGTGTACTTGTAGGCCTGCATGTTGTCTTACTAGTTTCTTTGAGAAGATCAATGACATATTTCTACTGGGAGATGAAATTTTTTTCCCTAAAGTGAGCAACCTATATTCAAAGAAAATACTTTAGCCTTCCTAACTCTTTGATCTCAAATTCCTTAGCCAAGTATTGCCTTAGGGCCTGTTTCGTCTTAACATCATTTTTGTCACTATTATATCATCCATATATACCAAAAGTGTTGTAACTCTCCCTGAAGAAGAATGTTTAATAAATAATGCGTGATCTCGTTAGCTTTGTTTGTACCCCTTATTCAACATAACTTTCACAAATCTTCTAAACTATGCTCATGGTGAATGTTTGAGGCCATACAAGGCCTTTTTTAATTTACACATAGTACGAGCTGTCAAGTTTTTTTTGTAACCTGGCGGAACCTCCATATAAATCTCTTTGTCGAGTTCCCCATGCAAGAAAGCATTCTTGACATCAAACTATTACAAATCCCAACCGTAATTCACTGCTAGTGATAGCAACAATCTAACTTTATTCAGTTTTGCAACAAGAGTGAAAGTCTCTAGGTAGTCAATTCCTAGGTGTATCCTTTGGCTACCAACCCTTTTTTGTATCTCTCAATCGACCCATATGCCTTATACTTCACATATACACCCATTTATAGCCCATTGGTTTTTTTCTTTCTGGTAACTTCACTAATTCCCAAGTTTTGTTCTTTTTTAATGCCTCTATCTCCATATTCATAGCTTATTTCCATTTTTCATTAGATAAGGCCTTGGATAAGGTAATAGGGTAGAGATAGTGTTTAGGCTTACAAGAAATGCTTTATGTATTGATGAAAATTTCTTAAATGACAAAAAACATGCAAGTAGATATAAAGGCTAATTTGTGTACTTCCTAGTTCCTTTCCTAATAGTAATCGAAAGTTTTTAATCATCATTATTCAAATAAAATTCAGTATCAGGGTTGGAATTTGTTACCTCGTTTAAAGAATCTGATTTGGACTCTTGAACTTGCATAGGTTCAGGACTAGTTATCTTCTTCCTTGTGAACACCTTACTTTTGCCAAATCTTACATCTCTCAAAGCAAAATCAATCATAGGTTCAGGCACAGATGTTTCATTTAATGTCTCCAGTATAGGTTTAGGTTTGGTTGCATGTGTAGGTATAAGCTCAGATACAGGTTCAGACATGGGTTTCAGACACGGACATAGGTTCAAACATGGACACAAGTTTAGAAACAGGATTAAATATGGGTTTAAATAGATTCTTAAAAGGTAAGTATATAGGAAGTGATGGTAAGTCAAGTAAAAAACCTTCTTTATCCTTATCTTCTTTAGTTAAATTCTCTGCCTAAAGATAAAGATTTTTGAAGTACGACTCTTGTTCATTAAATGTGACATCTACTAAGACATAGAACTTTTTTTATGGAGGGTGGTAGCAGTTATACCCTTTTGAGTTAAGAATAGTGTATAAAGACGCATTTTAGAGCCTTTGGATCTAATTTCCCTTTACTTTGGCTGTGAACATGAACAAATGACACATATCCAAAAGTTCTAAGAACAAGGTTATTTGTTGTGTTTAGATTTGGGTAAAATGTGGATAGTACGTCCATAGGACTCTTGATGCCTAAAGCTCTCGATGGTAAACGATTTATTAGGTTAGTGGCTGTAAGAATCGCTTCTTCTTAAAAAATTTTAGACACACCTTTTTAAAACAACAAGACTCAGGTTTTTTTAAGAAGATGACCATTTTTTTCTGCTACTCCATGTTGTTGTGGAGAATTAACACATGATGACTCATGTATAATCCCTTCCTTCTGAAAAAATGGAGTGAGAACAGTCCTTAACATCATTAGACCTAAACCTATTGATTTTGACTTTAAATTTATATTTTTATCATGAAACAAAAATTAGGGACTACTATACTAAAATTAAATTTTTGCTTAAGAAGAAAAACCCAAGTAACACGAGTGTAATCATCTATGAAAGAAATAAACCACCTTGCCCTAAAAACATTAGGAATAGTAGATGGACCTTATATATCACAATGAATAAGATGAAAAGGAACATGGCTTCTTTTATTACTAATCGAAAAACATACACACTTGTGTTTAACAAGTTCACACACCTCACATTAAAAATGTTTAACATTTAATTCTCTAAAAAATGATGGAAACATAACTTTAATAATCCTAAATAATGGATGTACAAGTCTATTGTGATAGATTAAGATTTTCTCTTTATTTGATAAAGCTAACTCTGATATGAGAGAAGAAGACAATCTATCCTTGGTTATGTTTACGGAAGTGATGCGTCAAGATAATAGAGGCTATTCCTTTCCTTAGCACGTCCAATCATCCTCCCTGAATCCTTCTCTTCAAATATACAATAATTGCTGTTAAAAATCACATTGCAGCAAAAATCTTTGGTGAGTTTTTGTATAGCGACTAGGTTTGTAGACAATTTAGGAACATGAAGAACATTTTTAAGGGTCACTAATAGGGTAATTTTAACATCTCTTAAACCTGCTACCATGATTAAAGACCCATCAGTAGTGGCTCTCTTCCTATTGCTTGGGCATGGGGAATAGGTAGAAAATTTATTTGATAGGTGTGTCATGTGATCTGTTGTTCCTAAATCTATGACTCAAGAGTCGGTAAAGGCTGTACCTAAGACATTTAATCTAATGAAAGATGGAAACTTACTTGAATATGCTAAAGAACAAGTACCTAGAGATTCTTCATGTTTTTCATAGCTTTTGATAAGTGATCTTACTCTTTCGATCTTTTCTTGGTTCAGACCACCTAACTTGTTTGAAAAACATGTAGCAATATGGGCTTACCCTTTGTTCTTTGATTGTCCTCTTTTTTGACCTTATTCTTGACTTGTAGGTTTTCCATGAAGTTTTCAGTACTTGTCACGGTGTGACAAGACTTCTTGAGTAAGTCCAAAATAGTCCATCACCATTTTGAGTTTTCTATTGACCTATTTTCTCTTCTACAGATTTTGTTCCCTTTTTTCCTGCCACCATGGCAGAATTATCAATGTTTGGTGGTTCATGCATCAGCCTTCTTTTGCTTTCTTCACTTCGAATTAAGGCCACCGCTTCATTAAAACATGGAGCCTTTGATTTCTCAAGAATCTATATCCTCACTTGATCAAATTCTGGATTAAGTCCAACTAGAAACTCATAAACTCTGTCTTATTCAATGAAATTTTTTATGACTGTAGCATTTTCAAGAGACTTGCTTTCTATCACCCGATAGTGATCCAATTCCTGCCACAACTATTTTAGTTGATTCGCATATTCGGTGATAGTTTTATTCCTTTGTTTTGTTGCCATTGTTTTCACTTGACCTTGTACACTTGAGCCACGTCTCTGGCTTTAGAATAAGTTTGCTGCATTGTATCCCGAATATCCTTTGTAGTTTCATAAATATGCAAGTGTAACTTATTTCAAGAATAATCAAGTTCCACAACCATGTCATAATCATGGAATCCTCCTCTTCCAATGCATCAAACTTCGAATCTCTTGGGTTAGGATCGGTACCCATAAGATGGCTAATCTTCCCCTTTTCTTTTAACACTATATGGATAAGTTGTGACCACTTAAGGTAGCTTGTTCCATCTAATTTGTAAGCAAAGTGAATGCTTTGCAACTCTCTGGGCTGTTGAAATCGGATTACCTCGTCTTATTGGGTTGGAATAATTGTCTTCCATATTTATGATATTATAAGAATCAAAGGGAAAGAAAAAGAACAATTATAGTAATGGTAATTAAGAATAGGCCAAGGGCAGATTATGGCGACGACAATGAAGGCCAAGAAACTTAACTAAATAGTTAGCAATTAAGGCCAGAAAAAAAATGAAAGAGTGAATCCCTACAGCTCTGATGCCATGTTGAAAATTGGTAACAAGAAGTTTTCTGTTCTTTTTTTTTGGAATATTATAGTACACATATTTACATTACAGGCCTAGCATTCATCTAAAAACTAAAGTCAACCATAATCAGAATCCCATGATTTATGGGATTGATTAGAAAATCAAATGTTGAATCTAATCCCACTATTTATGGGAATCCTATCTTATAGTCAGAATTCCTAAGTAACTTCCAAAAATAATCACCTAGCTTGACACATTTTCTCACAAATCCAACTAAAAGCAATTTACAAGTTCAATCATTCATAAAGTCATTGAATGGCATGGTATAGAAACCAAACATGTAGAGATGCAAAAACCAAAAAAATAAACATTTTGCTTTTTCCATTTTTACCTGTCCATTATTTGCTTACTGAAGATATTGATACAATACGACAATGAAATTGCACAAAGTTGCTCTTTTGAAAATTTTAACCTTTTTTACCATCCCAAAGGCTATATAAGTTTTTACTTTGACTATATCTGAAATTTTAAAGCATTTAACTTAAATTTCTTCCATATATACAGTGATGACTACATTATGGGTTATTCAATTCATCCCTAATATTAACCAACATAGTTTTGTTTAGTTGAGGGCATAAGCTTATTTGTGTTTCCTTTTACATGGTTTTAATATTTATGTATTTATACCTGTCAATTTTGATCCAACTTTGAAAAACTCGACCTAACCCGATTTGACCAAAAAATGTCAATAACCCAAAACCAATTAATTTGAACTCGGAAACAACTCGAACTCAAATTAAGTATAATTTTATTTCAAAAACATTAAGTTAATAAAAATAATATCTATAACAAATTTGTTTTTAATTTCATAACTTGTAATTATATTGAATTGTGATAAATTTTGCAAATACAACATGGTGTGTATAAAATTGATTATGTTTCTATTTTTATTATCTTATCTTTATGTAAAATAATATAATAATTATACATGTGCTTATTCTAACAAATTTTTAATATATGATTAGTTTAAATTTTTTAAATTGTTATTATGAAAAAATAAGTCCTAACCTTGTTCTATTTATAACTCTACAAAAAGATTGCTTAATAGTGCTCTATATAATTGCCATTGTCCTATTCATAATTTTTTAATATGTGATTATTTCTTATTTGAGTATGATAAAAAGAGCACACTCGTAACCATCATTATTAAAAATCGAAGATGCTTTTATTTCTTTCGTTAGGGTTGGACTTGAATGAAGGAATGAAAAAAATTCAAGCTATGGCCCGATCGATGAACATCTCTATTTAAAAGAGGAACCTTACCCTTTTTGAAAAAAAAAATGAAAAACATGAGAGGAACTTTAGAAAATTGTTGGAGCTTTCTTGTGGTTGATTTTTCTATATCCAAAAAATTTATAGAAGATAGTGTCAATTGAAAATTCAATATTCAATCAAGAAAATGTTTTTTTTTAAAAAAAAAACTCAATATGATTTGACAAGATATTTCGAATTGATAGTACAATTCGATAATTCTTGAAATTTCATTATTCAAATACATTGATATAAATTATCATATTTTTACTTGTAAACGTAAAAAATGTACAATAAAAAAAAAGTTATAATCTTATTGGTCGAATCAAAGCCAAAGACCACAACTCCGTTTAAAATTTTTAAGTATACTTTGCAAAAAAAAAATCTTTTTAGCAAGTAGATCTTAACAATTGATCAACAGAATTAGATTTTAATAGATGAAAAAAATAAAAAAAATTAAAAATATATTGAATGAAAATTAAACTCTATCAAACCTTTTACTAAACATGTAAAAAATCTAAACTGCAAACCAAAAGCCTATGAGTTCAAAAATTAAAGCAAAAATCTAAAATTAGAAACAATTATAATAAACTAATAAAGACAACAAGGCATAAAGAAAAAATAATAAAAAAATCAACTATCAACTAATAAAACATAATTTTAAATATAAAATAAAATTTAAAAACATATATGTACATTTTAATTTTTCATCAATCCGCATTATTATAAATTTCTTTCGATGCTAATATTGACTTTGAAATCATATTTATCACCCCCCATAATTCTTAAACTTTTTTTCATCATATTTTAAATCTAACAATTAAAGAAGAAAACAATTATCATGTAAACAATCATTAGACATAAAAAATCCAGAATTATTTGTATATAAATATTATATCTTCATATTGATATAGCCAATTACGAGTAATTATTAAAATTTTGGCATTTTTAACTGAAAAAGAACTTGTCCACTTGTTCTAAGACTCTATCACCTATAATAAATGTTAATTTTAAAGTAACAATGGTGATAGGAATACTCAAAATATCTCTTGCCATTGTTCAAACTCGGTTTATTTAATAAACGAACATTAAATTTTTATTCATGGTCATTTATTTAACTTAATAGAGAAACAAAAATTGAATTGT
>JBBYHK010020343.1:0-10760 GCA_038382065.1 Adansonia grandidieri | reverse complement strand
GTTCATTTCCTCAAACTCAACTACAAGATCATCAAAAGCATCTTGTAACTCATTAAATGTATATGAATTTAAATTTAGAGAATTTGAGGTTACCTTGGGCTCATTAAGAGCCATGAAACAAAGGTTCCCAATTTGGTCTTCCTTGGAGTCATCATCATCGAAAGAGTCACTATTTCTCCAAGTTGCTACAAATGCCTTTTTTTTTTCTTTTTCAATAATGGGCAATTGGATTTGACATGCCCTGATTCATTGCAATTGTAGCACACCACCTTGTTAACCTTTTTAGATTAGGATAGTTGCCCTTATCTATCTTCATGAATTTCTTGAATTTCTTGGCAATTATGATCATCTCCATATCTTCACCATCTTCATCATCGTCATCCTCTCTCTCACTCATGGAAGCCTTCAATGCAACTCCAACTTTTCTTGGTTGCTCTTTTCTATGATTTATCTTCATTTCGTATGTGAGGAGTGATCTGATGAGCTCGTCTAAGGCAAGGAGATTGAGGTCTTTTGATTCTTTAATTGCGGTCACTTTAGCTTCCCATAACTTAGGAAGGCTATTCAACATTTTCTTGACCATCTCCTTATTGGGATACACCATTTTGAGACACTTCAAGCCATTTACAATGTCCATGAATCTATCGGACATCTCTTTGATGCTCTTTTCTGGTTTTATTTTGAACATCTCATAATCAAGAGTGAGCATGCTTATCTTAGACTCTTTAACTTGATTAGTCCTTTCATGTGTGATAGCCAACTTATCCCATATATCTTTGGCGTTATCATACAAAGACACCCTATTATACTCATTGGGGCCTAATGCATAAAAAAATGTATGCATGGCCTTGGCAATGAGTTGAGCCATCTTGGTGTCTTTCTTATCCCATTCCCATTCTTTCTTGGAAACATCAAGATCACCTATCATCTTTGTTGGGATGAATGGGCCTTTAATGATTATCTTCCAAACTTAATAATCATTTGCTTGGACAAATAGCCTCATCCTTGTCTTCCAATACACATAATCTTCATCGTTGAAGAGAGGAGGCCACACAATTGAATGTCTTTCTTGGTCCATGCCAAAAATATCACCACTAGCCATTTGCTTGGTCTTTTGCAGATCTTTGCTCAAGGATTTTAAGCCTATAAGAATGAGACACAAGCTCTAGACCAATTGTTAGACCTTTTAGTGGTGAATAAAATCAAAAGGGGGTGAATTGATTTCTCAAAATTTTATAAATTAAAACTTTGATAAATAAAATTAAGAAATCTAAACAATAAACTTTTGAGTGCAAGTTAGTGAATGAAAATAAACAATTAAAGCAAAGGGAAAGAAGAAGCAAACTTAATGATTTTAGAGATTTAGCCTCAATTGCCTACATCCTCTACCTCGGCCTCACTTGCCTCAGATTTCCACAATTCACTAACTTGAATTGTTTACCTTTCAAGGACAAGGTATAACCTTTACACTCCTTATTTTTCAATGCTAAGATAGAAACCTCTACCCCTTATCTTTTGTGGCTAAGATAGAACCCTCTCTTACTACTTTTGAAGGTTAAGTAAAAACCTCCCTTTTTTACAAGGATTTGAATTAAAGCAAAGGGAAAGAAAAAGTAGACTCAATGATTTATAAAGGTTCAGCCTTAATTGCCTACGTCTTCTACCTTGGCCTCACTTGCCTTGGATTTCCATAATTCACTAACTTGAATTATTTACCTTTCAAGGACAAGGTATAACTTTGACACTCCCTATCTTTCAAGGCTAAGATAGAAACCTCTACCCTTTATCTTTTGTGGCTAAGATAGAACCCTCTCTCATTACTTTTGAAGGTTAAGTAGTAACCTTCTCTACTTTTCAATTGCTAAGTAGTAACCTCCCTTTTTGACAAGGATTTGAGTGTAAACAAATAATACCTCTAAAGGTTAGGTGTTTACAAGAATTTTTGGCTCAAAGAAAATATGTATCTAAAGATACTAAATGAAGAATACAGAAATAGGAAGAATTAATCCTATACAAAGATAAACTACTTAGCAAAAATGATAGAGAAAATGAAAGATATGACTCTAAGCATAATCTTTTGGTTCTTCTTCTTGTTGAAGGAGTTGGAGTGGCTTATTTATAGCCTTGATCATGATTCTAGCCATTGGGAACATTTGGTGAAGGAATATTGCCATTGGAGCCTTCAAAATGTTGTTTCTCGTTGTTCCCCGTGCCTCTATATTGATACAATTAAGTGGGTATCAATACATTATGTTTAACGGTCCAAAATATGACCATTAAATAGTGCTGTATCGATATAGGATGCTCTGTCTTGATACATGAATAGTAATTTCAGCATTTTAGGGTTATGCAGCTACGTCAAGTATTGTATCAATACATACACATAGTGTATCAATACTTTCACATGAAAATCAATTTTAAAAGGTTTTTCATGACTTTAAAACATGTAAAACTTATCTCAAAAATGTTTTATATAAATGTATGTATTAAAAACATATTTTTTAATGCTTGAAGAAGTTAAAACACATTCTAGTATTTTTCAAAGTGTTTATGAAATATTTCATGAAAAAAATACTAATCTTGGAAATAGTTAAACACAAGCTAATTAAGCTTACATTTTAGTTATATCAAAACTAAGATTAATTCAAAGCTAATACAGCTAACAAATCTCCATTCATTTTGTAATTTAGCATAATAATCTTATTCCCTTTATTAGGATACCTGACATTGATGCTTTGGTTTGGCAAGAAAGAATTTTTTTCCCACTATTTTCCTTATAATCAAAGTTCATTCGTCAAATGAGACAAACATAGCTTTCCATAATAATCTCCATTCTTTTTGTGATTGGGCACTACAAGCATGTTCTCTTCATCGGGATGCATGATATTGATGCTTTGCTTTAGCAAGAAAAGCTTTTCTTTCCATTATTTTCCTTATAATCAAGGCATGTTCATCAAATGAGACAAACTTGGACTTTCATCGTAATCTCCATTCCTTTTGTGATTTAGAAGTATAATCTTGTTCTCCTCATTAGGACACACAATATTGATGTTTTAGTTTGGCAAGAAAAGCTTTTCTTTCCATTATTTTTCTTATAATCATAGTTTTTCCATCAAATTAGGCAAACTTGGACTCGTGTAACAATCCCTATTCGTTTTGTGGCTGGGCACTACAATCATGTTCTCCTCATTAGCATACATGATTTGATACTTTAGTTTAGCAAGAAAAGCTTTTTTTCCTCCATTTTCCTTATAATCAAAGTTCTTTCGTCAAATGAGATGACTTGGATTCTCATAAAAATCTCCATTTATTTGGTGATCTGCACTATAATCTTATTCCCCTTTTTAGGATGCACGATATTGATGCTTTGGTTGTGCAAGAAAAGTTTTTTTTCCCACCATTGTCCTTATAATCATAGTTCATCCATCAAATAAGACAAACTTGGATTCTCATAATAATCTCTATTCTTTTTGTGATTGGCACTACAATCATGTTTTCTTTATTGGGATGCATGATATTGATGCTTTGCTTTGGCAAAAAAAGCTTTTCTTCCCACCATTTTCCTTATAATCAAAGTTCATCCGTTAAATGAGACAAACTTGGATTCTTGTCGTAATCTCCTTTCCTTTTATGATTAGGCACTGCAATCATGCTTTCCTCATTGAGATACATGATATTGATGCTTTGGTTTGGCAAGAAAAGCTTTTCTTTGCACCATTTTCCTTATAATCAAAGTCCATTTGTCAAATAAGACAAACTTGGATTCTCGTTGTAATCTCCATTCTTTTTGCGATTATGCACTGCAATCTTGTTCTCCTCATTAGGACACATGACATTGGTGCTTTAGCTTGGCAAGAAAATCTTTTATTTCCATCATTTTCCTTATATTCATAGTCATTCTGTTAATTGAGGCAAACTTGGTGTAACAATCTCCATTCATTTTAGGACTAGGCACTATAATCATGTTCTCCTCATTGGTATACATGATTCGATACTTTTGTTTGGCAAGAAAAGCTTTTCTTCCTCCATTTTCCTCATAATCAAAGTTCTTCCGTCAAATGAGATGACTTGGATTCTCATAATAATCTCCATTCATTTGGTGATTCTGCACTGTAATCTTATTCCCCTTATTAGGATACATAATATTGATGCTTTGGTTAAGCAAGAAAACCTTTTCTTCCCACCATTTTCCTTATAATCATAGTTCACCCATCAAGTGAGACAAACTTGGATTCTTATAACAATCTCTATTCTTTTGGTGATTGGGCATTACAATATTTTCTCCTTATTGGGATACATGATATTGATGCTTTACTTTGCCAAGAAAAGCTTTTTTTTCCACCATTTTCCTTATAATCAAAGTTCGTCTATCAAATGAGATAAACTTGGATTCTTGTCATAATCTCTATTCCTTTCGTGATTGGGCACTACAATCTTGTTCTCCTTATTAGGACACATGATATTGGTGCTTTGGTTTGACAAGAAAAGCTTTTATTTCCATCATATTCCCTATAATCATAGTTTGTCTATTAAATGAGGCAAACATGGATTTGTGTAACAATCTCCATTCAGTTTATGACTAGGCACTATAATCATCTTCCCTTTATTGGCATGCATGATGTTGATACTTTAGTTTGGTAAGAAAAGCTTTTTTCTCCTCCATTTTCCTTATAATTAAAGTTCCTCTGTTAAATGAGATGACTTGCATTCTCATAATAATCTCCATTCATTTGGTAATTCAACACTATAATCTTATTTCTCTCATTAGAATGCAGGATATTGATGCATTGGATTGATAAGAAAAGCTTTTCTTCCTACTATTTTCCTTATAATCAAAGTTCATCCATTAAATAAAACAAACTTGGATTCTTGTAACAATCACCACTCCTTTTGTGATTAGGCACTAGAACCATGTGCTCCTTTTAGGATGCATGATATTGATGCTTTGGTTTGGCAAGAAAAGCTTTTCTTCCCACTATTTTCCTTATAATTCAATTGAGACAAACTTGGATTCAAGCCATAATCTCTATTCTTTTTGTGATTGGGAACTACAATCATGTTCCCTTCATTTTGGCACAAATATTGATGCTTTGGTTTCGCAAGAAAAGCTTTTCTTTCCACCATTTTCCTTATAATCGAAGTTCATTTGTCAAATAAAACAAACTTAGAGTCTTGTAATAATCTCTATTCTTTTTGCAATTGGGCACTGCAATCATGTTCTCTTAATTAGGATACATGATATTGATGATTTTGTTTGGCAAGAGAAGCTTTTTTTCAACCATTTTCCTCATAATCGAGGCTTGTCCATCAAATGAGACAAACTTAGGTTTTTGTAATAATCTCTACTCCTTTTGTGATTGGGCCCTACAATCATGTTCTCCTCATTGGGATGCATGATATTGATGCTTTGGCTTGGCAAGATAAGCTTTTCCATCCACTATTTTCTTTATAATCAAAGTTCATCCGCCAGATGAGACAAACTTGGATTCTTATCATAATCTCCATTCTTCTTGTGATTAGGCACTACAATCATGTTCTCCTTATTGGGATAAATGAGGCAAACTTGGATTTGTGTAACAATCTCCACTTGTTTTGTGATTGGCCACTACAATCATGTTCTCTTTATTGGCATAGATGACATTGATGCTTTAGTTTCGCAATAAAAGCTTTTCCTTGATGCTTTAGTTCCTTCGTCAAAAGAGATGACTTGGATTCTTATTATAATCTCCATTCGTTTTGTGATTCGGAACTATAATCTTATTCCCCTCATTAAGGTACATGATATTGATGTTTTGTTTTAGCAATAAAAGCTTTTTTTCCCACCATATTTCTTATAATCATATTCCGTCTGTCAAATGAGAAGAACCTGGATTCTCGCAATAATCCCCATTCTTTTTGCGATTGGGCACTACAATCATATTCTCCTCATTGGCATACATGATTTTTTTTTGTGATTGGGCACTGTAATCATTCTCCTCATCGGAATACATGATATGGATGCTTTCATTTGGCTAGAAAAGATTTTCTTCCCACCATTAACCATATAATCAAAGATTATTCATCAAATAAGTCAAACTTGGAATCTCATAATAATCTTCGTTCTTTTTGTGATTAGGTGCTACAATCATGTGCCCCTCATTGGGACACAGGATATTGATCCTTTGGTTTGGCAAGAAAAGCTTTTCTTTCCACCATTTTCCTTATAATCAAAGTTCATCCATCAAATGAGACAAATGTGGATTCTTATCGTAAACTTTATTTTTTTTATGATGGGACACTACAATCACGTTCCCTTCATTGGGACACAAGATATTGACGCTTTGGTTTGGCAAGATAAGCTTTTTTTTCCACCATTTTCCCTATGATCAAAGTTCACCTGTCAAATGAGACAAACGTGGATTCTCATCATAATATCATTCTTTTTGTGATTGGGCACTACAATCATGTTCTTCTCATTGGGATACATGATATTTATGCTTTGTTTTGGCAAGAAAGGCTTTTTTTCCACCACTTTCCTTATAATCAAAGTTCTTTTGTCAAATGATACAAACTTGGATTATCATCATAATCACCATTCTTTTTGTGATTGGGCATTACAATCATGTTCACCTTATTGGGATATAGGATATTGATGCTTTAGTTTGGCAAGAGAAGCTTTTTTTTTGCCATTTTCCATATAATCAAAGCTTGCCCATTAAAAGAGGTAAACTTGGATTCTCGTAATAATCTCCATTATTTTTGTGATTAGGCACTACAATGATGTTCCCCTCATTAGGACATAAGATGTTTTCTTTTTGTGATTTGGCACTACAATCATGCTCTCCTCATTGGAATACACAATATTGATACTTTAGTTTGGCTAAAAAAGATTTTCTTTTAACCATTTACCTTATAATCAAAATTTATCCGACAAATGAGACAAACTTGGAATCTCATAATAATCTTATTTTTTTGGGACTGGGCACTACAATCATGTTCCCCTCAATGGGATACATGATATTGATTCTTTCGTTTGGCAAGAAAAGCTTTTTTTTCACTATTTTCCTTGTAATCAAATTTTGCCCGTTAAATGACACAAACATAGATTCTTATAGTAATCTCCATTCATTTTCTGATTGGGCAGTGCAACCATGTTCTCCTCATTGGGATACATGATATTTTCTTTTTATGATTGGGCACTACAAACATGTTCTCCTCATTGGAATACACGTTATTAATGCTTTGGTTTGGCTAGAAAAGATTTTTTTTTCCACTTTTTACCTTATAATCAAATTTTATCTGTCAAATGAGACAAACTTGGAATCTTGTAATAATCTCAACTCTTTTTGGGATTGGGCAGTATAATCGTGTTCCCCTCATTGGGATACATGATATTGATGCTTTGGTTTGGGAAGAGAAGCTTTTTTCACACCATTTTCCTTTTAATCAAAGCTTGTCCATCCAATAAGAGAAACTTGGATTCTCGTAATAATCTCCATTCTTTTTATGATTGGGCATTACAATCAAGTTCACCTCATTAGGATACACAATAATTTTTTTTTTGTGATTAGGCATTACAAACACAGTCTCCTCATTAGAATACACGATATTGATGCTTTGGTTTGGCCAGAAAAGATTTTCTTTCCACCATTTACCTTTTTCGAAGAAGGGTAGCCTAGTGTGTAAGCACAGCAATGAGCCGCGGTGAAACCTCAGATGACCTACCTAAGATTAGGGGGGAGATCCTCAGTAGTGGTGACCCTTTCACTCTTCCATAGACTGATACATGTACCGAAGGATAATACGGGTAAGTTAACTCCTAGGTCTGGAACCTGGGGGGTTGCTCTGAGAAATCCTTTCTTTCTCATCCACTCAAGGGGGTGCGGACACGCCACGCGGATTACAGGTGATGGTTACAGGAATGGCGGGGAAGTGAACAGTACTTGACAACATTTAGGGATGGATGTAGACCCATCGAGCAGGGATAATCATTCTGGTCCTGGGAGAGGTGGTGACCATTCTCAAAGTTTATCTATCAAATGGGTCAAACATGGAATCTAGCAATAATCTCCAGTCTTTTTAGGATTGGGCACTACAATCATGTTCCCCTCATTAGGATACACGATATTAATGCTTTGGTTTGGCAAGAAAAGCTTTTTTCCCACCATTTTCCTTATAATCAAAGCTTGTCCGTCAAATAAGACAAACTTGGATTCTCGTAATAATATCCATTCTTTTTGTGATTGGCACTGCCATTATGTTCTCCTCATTGGGATACACAATATTTTGTTTTTGTAATTGGGCACTACAACCATGTTCTCCTCGTTAGAATACATGATATTGATGCTTTGGTTTGCCTAGAAAAGATTTTCTTTCCACTATTTCCCTTAGAATTAAAGTTTTTCTGTCAAATGAGACAAACTTGGAATCTCATAATAATCTCTGTTCTTTTTGTGATTGGGCACCATAACCATGTTCTTCCTATTGGGACACATAATAGTGATTCTTTGGTTTGGCAAGAAAAGCTTTTCTTTCCACTATTTTCCTTACAATCAAAGTTCATCTGTCAAATGAGACAAACTTGGGTTCTTATCATAATCTCCATTCTTTTTATGGTTAGGCACACAACCATGTTCTCCTCATTAGGGCACAGGATTTTTTTTTGATTGGGCACTACATCATGTTCTGCTTATTGGAATACATGATATTGATGCTTTAGTTTGGCTAAAAAATATTGTCTTTCTACCATTTACCTTATAATCAAAGTTTATCTATGAAATGAGACAAACTTGGAATCTTGCAATAATCTTCATTTTTTTAGTACTGGGGACTACAATCATGTTCCCCTCAATGGGAGATATGATGCATTGGTTTGGTAAGAGAAGCTTTGTTTTCACCATTTTCCTTCTAATCAAAGTTTGTCTGTTAGGTGAGATAAACTTGGAGACTTGTAGTAATCTCCATTCTTTATGTGATTTGGTGCTACAATCATGTTCTCCTCATTGGGATACATAATATTTTCTTTTTATGATTGGACACTACAAACATGTTCTCCTCATTAGAATATGCGATATTGATGCTTTGGTTTGGCTAGAAAAGATTTTTTTTCCACCATTTACCATACAATCAAAGTTCATCTGTCAAATGAGATAAACTAGGTACCTCATAATAATCTCCATTCTTTTTGGGATTGGGTGCTATAATCATGTTCTCCTCATTCGGATACACGATATTGATGCTTTGGTTTGGCAAGAGAAGCTTTTTTCCCACCATTTCCTTATAATCAAAACTTATCCGTCAAATGAGACAAACATGGATTCTCGTAATTATTTCCATTCTTTCTGTGATTGGGACTACAATCATGTTCTCCTCTTAGGCTACATGATATTTTGTTTTTATGATTAAGCACTACAATCATGTACTCCTTATTCGAATACACGATATTGATGCTTTGGTTTGGAAAGAGAAGCTTTTTTTCCACCATTTCCTTATAATAGAAGTTCATCTGCTAAATGAGACAAACATAAATTCTCGTCATAATCTCTATTCTTTTTGTGATTGGGCACTACAATCACGTTCCCCTCATTGGGACATATGATGTTGATGCTTTGGTTTGGCAAGATAAGCTTTTCTTTCCACCATTTTTCTTATAATCAAAGTCCGTCCGTCGAATGAGACAACATGGATTCTCATCATAATATTCATTCTTTTTGTGATGGGCATTACAATCATGTTATCCTCATTGGGATACACGATATTGATGCTTTCTTTTGGCAAGAAAAGCATTTCTTTTCGCCATTTTTCTTATAGTCAAAGTTCATCTATCAAATGAGGTAAACTTGGATTCTCGTCATAATCTCCATTCTTTTTGTGATTGGTCACTACAATCACGTTGCCGTGGTTCGGATATAGGATATTTATGCTTTAGTCTGGCAAGAAAAGCTTTTTTCCACCATTTTCCTTAAAATCAAAGCTTACCCGTTAGATGAGATAAACTTGGATTCTCATAATAATTTCCATTCTTTTTGTGATTGGGCACTACAATCACGTTCTTCTAATTGGGATACAAGATATTTTCTTTTTTTGATTGGCCACTATAATCATGTTCCCCTCATCGTAATACATGATATTGGTGCTTTGTTTTGGCTAGAAAAGATTTTCTTTTTACCAATTACCTTATAATCAAAGTTTATTTGTCAAATGTGACAAACTTGGAATTTTGTAATAATCTCCGTTCTTTTTGTGATTGGCCACTATAACCATGTTCTCCCTATTGGGACACATGATATTGATTTTTTGGTTTAGAAAGAGAAGCTTTTCTTTTCACCATTTTCCTTACAATTAAAGTTTGTCCGTCAAATGAGACAAACCTGGGTTCTCATCGTAATCTCCATTTTTTTATGGTTGGGCACTACAACCATGTTCCCCTCACTCGGACACAAGATTTTTTTTTTATGATTAGGCACTACAATAATGTTTTCCTGATTGGAATATACGATATTGATGCTTTAGTTTGGCTAAAATATATTTTCTTTCCACCATTTACCTTATAACCAAAGTTTATCCATCAAATGATATAAACTTTGAATCTTGTAATATTCTCTTTTTTTTGGGACTGGGCACTACAATCATATTCCCTTTATTAGGACACATGATATTGATACTTTGGTTTCACAAGAAAAGCTTTTTTTTCCATCATTTTCCTTATAGTTGCCTGGGTTGCTTAATCTCACACTCGTATGATTCCCATTACGTTTAATAATAAAAATTTTAATTTCAAT
>JBBYHK010020332.1:0-10761 GCA_038382065.1 Adansonia grandidieri | reverse complement strand
AATACATACATGCTTTGACATAAAAACCATGGAAATAAGCATAAATAATTATCATCAAACTTAAATCAAAGTAAAATTATAAACTAAATATAATATTATTTTAATCAACATATCAACATCACAATAATATGAAAGAAACATGAACATAAATAAAACAAAATCAAAATCATAATAACAAGAATAATAGTATATATATATACAAGATTTAACTAAAAAAAAACTAAAAATACAAAAAAAATTTAAAGCCACCATGTTTAGCCTTTAAACATGGATGGGAATCCATAAGCCTTAACATGATTTTGGCTTATGAATGAGGATGAAAATGAATCAAAATGAAGAAGAGAAAAGACACGTATGATACCTTAAGGAGAAACTTAAAAAACTAAGTGTTTTTTTTTGTTCTAAGCTCTCTCTTTTTTTTTTCTCTCTAGCCAAAAAAACCCATATGAAGAAAAAAAATCCTCATTTTATAAAGGAAGGGGCGGCAATATTGTTGCCCCAAATTGGAGTGGCTGAATGGCCACTAATTTCTTCTTTTTTTTGTCTTTTTTTAATGTAAAGATGGCTTGCTAGGTTGAAAATAATAAATGTTGTGTCATAAGCCCATGCTCTTGTTATCTTTTCTTACAAGTCACTCTATTATCAAGCTCATGATGAAGTTTATCAGCTCATGTAATGGGTAATTGGGATTTAACCAACTTGGTTAGAAAGTAATTGGATGAGAAAATAAGCTAGTTAGCATGTAACTAGTTGGAAAAAGTAAATAAAATAAAATAAAATAAAATATCCAAAAATCAAAATAAAATTTGAATTAATGTTAATTGATCATAGACAAAACTTCAGAAATGAAATGGTGCAAAAGATCCTGATTGGAAGTTAAAAACTCGTAAAATTTTACGAGAAATACCTTAGTGCAAGAAAATTGACACATATGAAAAAAATTCAAAACCCATGAAATAAATTAAAATTTTCAAAACTGCTTTAATGGGAGTTAAATGACAATATTAGATGAATTTTAAAAATTTTAAGCTGAAGAAAATTCCCCGAAAAACATTTATAGAATAGAAAACTCGATTTTTTGGAAACAGGGGAATTTTAAGGGAAAAAAATCAAAAGTCATGGAAATGAATGAATTTTTGAGAACTAAATTAAGGTGAATCAAATAATAATATTCAATGAATTTTAAAAGTCATAAACCAAAAAAAAATTATCCCAAAAACATTTACTGAGTAGAAAACTCCGCATTTCAGAAATAGGGAGTTTCAAGAAAAAAATTCAAAACTTATGAAAATGAATGAACTTTTGAAAACTAAATTAATGTGGATCAAAAAATAATATTTTATGAATTTTAAAAATCTTAAACCAACAAAAATCTCCCTGAAAACATTTACGAAGTAAAAACTTCATATTTTAAAAATAGGGGAATTTCAAGAAAAAATTCAAAACTCATGAAAATGAATGAATTTTGGAAAACTGAATTAAGATGAATCAAATAATAATATTTAATGAATTTTAAAAATTATAGACCAAGAAAAATCACCTTGAAAACATTTACAGAATAGAAAACTCTGTATTTTGGAAATAGAAAAATTTCAAGGAAAAATTCAAAACTCATGAAAATGAATGAATTTTTGAAAACTGAATTAACGTGGATAAATAATAATATTTTTATGAAATTTAAAAATCATAAAACAAGAAAAATCACCCCAAAAACATTTACAGAGTAAAAACTTCGTATTTCAAAAACAGGGAAATTTCAAGAAAAAAATTCAAAAGTCATGAAAATAAATGAATTTTCCCAAACTAATTTAATGTGTATCAAACAATAATGTTGGATGAATTTTGATGGTTGAAACTCGAGATGATTCCATCGAAAATTTTACAAGTAAAGAAAAACTCATATTTCAATATCGAAAAAATTATGGAATTTCATTGACACTGAAGTAAAACAAATTCAGGGCCACATATTATTTAACATTAATTTCCAAAGTGAAGAAAATGAACTTGTAAAATTTTAAAAATAGATCAACAAGAACCAAAAGTAAAATTTGCAAGCATGATGCTCGTTTGACTATAAAATTCAAAATTAATTTACAAAATTTACAGTTTGACACTTCAAAGTGGAAACTGCCAATACATATTTTTCCTTGAATATTTATAATTTTTTGGGGTGTGTATTGGCATAAATACTGTACAGGTATCGGTATAATTATACGATGGTCAACTTCTAAGTTTAATGAAAAATTCTCTAAAAATAGGAAAATTGATCATGAGATTATTGGCAGAGGTAATTTCCAAAATTTGTCAAGAACTGGTTTTAAAAACAAAAATTTTTCCTTTACGGATTCGTCTTTTTTACTCAAAAAAATGAATTTTTTCATCATGTGCATATACAGTTATTTACATATGACTGATTAAAATTACAAACATATGTGACCCCTCCGGTGGAAGTTGACCTTCATCAGAGTGGCCACTACATTTCCATTCTCGGATATTTGGGACTTTCGGTAACAGATAGCACGGACAAATTTAGGTGTCTACAGCTACCCCTCTTTATCCATTGCTGAGAATCAAGAATAGGACAAAGACCAAATAAACACAATTTTGTCTGGGCCACAAAGTTCAAGAAAAATGAGATATGAACATATATATTAGAGTTTATTAATTATAAGGGGAACTTTCAACCTACAGTGAAGTTAAAATTGAAAATGAGTTGGTTGGGACCAAGCAGTCAGATCAACAAATGAAATGAGTAACTCGGGACTAGGTCGATGGGTAGATAAAAGATACAAAGGTAATACCTAAGGTTAAACAAGTTCGACTAAGGCTAAACTATTATGTCGAATGAGATACAAAAGGGAGTTTGACCAGGGCAAAACCATCATGTCAAATGACAGTGAAAGGAAGTTTGACCAGGGCTAAGCCATCACATTAAATGACAAAAAAATAGAGTTTGACCAGGGCTAAACCATCATGTAAAATAAAAGCAAAAAGAAATTTGACCAAGACTAAACCATCACGTTAAATGAAAGTAAAGAAAGTTTGACCAGGGTTAAATCATCATGTCAAACAAAATACAAAAGGAAGTTTGACTAGGGCTAAACCATCACGTCAAATAAAAGTGAAGAAAGTTTGACTAGGGTTGAATCATTACGTCAAATGAAATACAAAAGAAAGTTTAACTAGGGCTAAACCATCATATCAAATGAAAGTGAAAGGAAGTTTGACTAGGGTTAAACCATCACGTCAAATTAAGATGAAAATAGAGTTTGACCAAGGCTAAACCATCCAATCAAACAAAAGCAAAAAGAAGTTTAACTAGGGCTAAACCATCATGTCAAACAAAAGTGAAAAAAAGTTTGACCAGGGCTACATCATCATGTCAAACAAAAGTGAAAAGAAGTTTGACCAAGGCTAAACCATTACGTCAAACAAAAGTGAAAAAAAGAAAAAAATTTGACCAGGGCTAAACCATCACATCAAACAAAAGTTAAAAAAAAGTTTGACCTAAAGGTCTAAAGTTCGACTAAGTAAAAAGTAGCAAGACTTGATCGAGTATAGCCAAGTAAGTAAGAATTTGATCAAGTACGATCGATTGGAGACAAACCTTGATAAGGTTGAAGTAATCTAATATTTGAGATCTTTGAGAAAAGATTGACTTACCTTTTGATTTTGAAGCAATAAGCGTGATTGTTGTCTCCTTTTGCATCACGTTCACTTTTCCTGTAAATTATTGGATGCAAATGCATACAAAATGCATATGATGACTTGACCATATTAAGGGCATTTTTGAATATATTTTTAGAGATATCTTTTTCTTTTGAAAGTGTTTCTTTTACTTAGAATTGAAGGCATATTCAGAAAATGTTGTAAACAATTTTATATTTTTCCTTAGGTAAGAGAGCCAGCATCAACCTCAATTTGAAGGTGTCTTTATAAGATGTTGTGGATATTTCCCTCTTTCGTCAAAAGAAGCCCGCGGCTGAACTTAAAGTTGAAGACTTCTTCCCGTACTTGGAGTTGAAGGTTCAAATCATTAACTAGTTGTCACATGTTTGTCCCATGAAATCGTTCTTTGAATCTTTATTTAGGGATCTAGGAATTATTCAAATTTTCCTGAAAGGTTATCAAATATCATATTAATGTTTATCAACTCAATAATACAACTTTATCAATTAGATAAATATGTGCCCGAGGCATGTTAACAAACTTTTTATTGAAATCATGAAAAATATCATGACTTATCAAAATTCCAAGATTTACAGAATGAGATCACGTTCTCATTAACCTGAGGCAAAAGTTTACTTGATCAAAATCTATAAAAACTCCAAAACTATTTTGACCATGGATTTGCCAATATCAAGGATAATGAAATGCTATCTTCTTCACGATGTTTAAACCTTCTTGTGATTGATGATCACCATTTGGGACGTTTCTGAATGAGATGAAAAAATAAATTTAAAAGGACAAATAGGGTGGCATTGGTAAAAATTTATCTTGAAGAAATTGATATGACAAAGTTGAGGTTTACCAAGACCAAATTCAGATGGATGTTTGTTTAAAGAATTCCTTGAAAGACAAATAATCAAGTTATAAATCCTTTTAATCTTCAAATATAATAGCCTGACAGGTGTTAAACTAATGCTAGTAAACACCAAGACTCAAAGGATTGATCTTGGTAAGCATCAATTCTCAAGGTTAGGTACAAAGTTTTAAAAGGTTATTTGGAAAAGAATCAATGTCAGGGCATTTGACTCAACCTTTTCTTAAGGTCATGAAAATTTCAAAGGTTTGGGGTCATTTCTAAATCAGGATGGTAGGTTCTCTCTGATTGGTGACTATCTTTGTTAATTTAGGACCAGTTCTTAGTCCTTTAAGCTTGCCTCATCATATTATTAAGGACTAAAAAATCATTCAAAAAGATGAAATTTTAAAAAGCTTCCTAGGAATAGCTCGATAGCCTAGATAGCTATGTCTGATCAAAATGGACTTTGTTAGGTATGTAATGTAGGCCATGGTTTAGGGCTTAGAAAGAAATGGATAGATAGGCCCAAATAAAGTGTTTAAGGGTAATTGAATCAAGGATCAGTTCTTTTCAGAAAGAGTTGATTTCGGCATGTCTTTCAAGATGAACTAATCTTTTTTCTTCTATGACTTTTGTTTTCTTTATTTCTCATTTTTTCTTTCTTTAGAACTTCCATCGTTCTTTATTCTAAAAGAACTTGAAAATTTCTTTATTCTTCATTTGGAATATTTGAACTTTAAATTCAAACTTTCTTCGTTCTTCAAAATTTACTTCATGACATATGATTTATTCTTCTCGTAACCTTACAATGGAATTTGCCCCTTCTAATCTTGAAGCTTTGCTTCACTTACTCCCCAATGTGGAGGGTGATCCTTGATTAGGGTTTAGAGAAAGAAAATAAACTATCAGGCTGAAAGGGGGTTGCAAAAGGAATAATTTTCTATATTTAAGAAAAGATTGAGAAAAAAGGCCATTTTTCATTTCAAACATAGCCATTTGAACTGGTCAAACATTTCTATAGGAAAAAAGGTTATTTTTTCAAAATCATTTTGAATACTCCAATAGCATTATGCTACACTTAATAAAGGCGTAAGATATGCCTTTCAATATGATTAGCTTCATAGCCACCAATGATTGGTTGAGCCTCTAAGAAAGAAAATCATATTGGCTTGAAAAAGATATCAGATCTCATATCTTATGTAGCAAATGATTTGAAAAGGCTTTTTCAAAAAGAAAAGGAGATTTTGGCTTATGTTCACTCTCATTCTTCCTAAATTAAGGATTTGGAAGAGTTTCACAAAAATTATGGCAAAAGATTATCAAATAAGGGAAATATCTAAATTACTCTCATTATTTTAATACATGTCAAACTATCAATATCTAAATCTTTTAGGAGCATAACCTATTTGTTTGACCTTAAAGGAATCCATAGAAAAGAACATTCAGGTGTGGAAAGTTTGTAGTGGTGAAAGGTCTATAACTGAATGTTTGGGAGAATTATATATGTAGAAGTGAAGGACCATTCTGAGATAGCTCAAACTAACGGTGATCACCTACCAAAGAAAAAATTTCCAAAATGTTCTCATTATCCTAAATATTGGAAATCATTATAAACAAAATTCATGGTTAGTGAAGTTTACATACTATTTACAAATCAAAATTCATTTCATAGAAAATATACAAAATTTTGAAGTTGAGATAGAAATTGCCCCTGATTGGCATACTACCAAAAAGTCGATGACCCTTGGACTAATCAACCTTAATAGTCATCCACCCACTCCTAGAATTTCACTAAATTGGCATCCTCTATGGCTGAATTGTAGGTAAGCTAATGGAATATTAAGAGGTGTATCAAACTCTAATTCCTCAAAATCAAAAATTCCACAAGATGCATGGTTATTTCTTTTCATCACAATTATGCCGTGAGGACAACCACTATATGATTCTTTACTAAATTCCTTAGCACAGAAGATGAATCCAAAAGCACATTGCATAGCAAAGAATCGTCCAAGTAATTGAAATTGGAATTTACAGCAGCCTGTGATCTCCTACCGATCATGCTGATACTCCAGATTATCTTCACATTGAACAGCATTTATTGGTTGATGGAATCCTGACAAAAAGTGTTGCACCCTGATGCTTGAATTATACCACCTTGGGTAGGGATTTTTCTAGGTTTCGTTGGAATGGCAGAGATCGTCTGATTCTGTTGAAGTCACTGAACAATGAAGGGTTGAGGACACTGCCCGAATGGATTTCCTTGTTTTCTCAACTTCTTAGGGTCTTGTCAACTATGATAGAATTACATTTTCGTCTTACATATGCTACCAGTCGCCCCTTAGTCAGTATGAATTATATATTATGGGACTAGCTTCCATATACTAAACACCATAAAGTGGTAGCATTTCAGCTTGCACTTCCCTAGATCCCCGGCAGAAGTATTGGTAATACCTTCTGACCGTTAGTAAACTGGTTTCCTTATCTTGAGTGGTTCCATCGAACTTAAAATTTGTGCTTGCATTTTCCTTCTTATTGTATGGTATCTTCCATTTAGTAATTTGTTATTTCATCTTTCTTCGATGAACTCTGACATGTGGACCCTTGCCTCTAAATCATCATCCCTTGATCCTTAAAATACAATAAATGAAATAGATTAGTATATTACAAAAATTATGAATGCATGAACATATAAGAGTGTGAACTTTGCAGGTGCATGAACGAATTTGTAAATTTCTATGCGATATATATAAATGTGATGCCAAGAATAAAAAAAACTCTTTCGTAATATAGCAAATTAATAAAGTAAAATATATCAGAATAATGCAACATACAATAATATAAAGAAACTCAAATCATAACAATAAAGGGTTAAAAGCGTTCCCCTATGTGTACCTAATTTGGTATCCTTTAGAACTGGGTATGGCTCTAACTAGGTGAGTGTCCTATAGCTCATTACATGAGGTTTGGATTAGACATCTAAATAGGTTCTCGAATTGTTCCCTGAGTCCGGAAAGAATTGACGAGGTACCCTAATCCTTACCCATCGCGGGTTTATGTCGAAAAAGGTTTAATTCAAGTGGGAGTATCTTCCATGCCGATAACGAGGCTAACACCTCGGGTAGGCATAGGAATTTACACCCGATAGGCTTTTCACTGGCCCAGACAGAGGCAACACCTCAGAAGGCAGAGCTACTTCATCCCCTCCTAAAATATTGGGTATCTATGCCCCTTCCATATATGTGGAAGAGAATCTAATGCATACGCATTTGCATAGTGTGCAGGGGAACAACTTACCTTTTATGACTTAACACTTTCAAAAATAGTAAAAACCTTTATCCTAAATTCCCTTAAAAAATAAGGTTGCAAAAGAAACAAAAAGGTTAGTGAAAAATATGAAGAATATATACGAAAATTTATAAGTAAAAAATACAATGAAAAAAGTATTAAATTTAGTTAACACGTAATTAATTTTAGGCCTGACTCTCTAGCTATCCCAAGCGGAGTCGCCAAGCTGTCGCAATGTGGTCTAGATACGAATCCTAACCAAGCCCGACTTAAATGGCCTTCGCCCCTATATTTATTAAATTTATTATTATTTTATATTCTTTTATTTGTATAGGCCATATCATTATTGACATCTTTCTATTTTTGGGGACTGGGTGGTCGAGATGAATCGCTCACTCGACTTAACCTTAAATAGTCATTACGAAATGACAATTTATTTGGAGTCACCACAAATCTATTTGGGTTAGGTGAGATTGGTCACCTACCAGAGTTTGTATTTTGAGGGTTACAAAACCCTAGAATACAAACTCCAAGGCTCGTGATCATACCAGAGATAATATAAAAGGGTCTGGGAGTCGGTTACAATCATAAGTAAGGATCAACCCTCTCGTGATGCCTAAAAATTGGTACCTTATTAATTACGTGTTAACTTGAATTTTAATTTTTATTCGGTTTAATATGTGACATTTAATTACAATTCCTGTATTATTCAAATAAGATTTTATTATTCCATGAGAGAAAATCAGGGTTTTGCATTTTAAAAAATCGAAACATCTTACGCACCGTCACCGGAAAACCAATGGGACACGAGAGTTTTCATTATTCCCTTTTGTACCCCAACGGAGAACCAAAGGGACATAAAAGGTTCTAAAAATATGTTTTTCACATCCTACTGGAGTACCTAGTAGAATGTGAAAGGTTTTTTATTTTTGTAAAATTCTTGATTCTCATTTTGAAAAGGGTACATTGTCATTAGAATGATCCGTAAAACCCTTCTCACATATGGGTGGGAGGAATTTCACACACCACTCTCACTTCGAGACATTGCCTTTATTTTTCAAAGACATATGAATTTTATTTGTAATAAAAATAAAGGACATATGACTCAGTCTGGACATTGAAATACTACTTTGAATCCAAGGGCTAAAAGACAAAAGAAAAATGAACCTATCCTTAAAGTATACCTTTGGCATAGAAACACTCGGTGGTTACTTAAGACTAGGTTTTAAGAACAATTATAATATCCTTAAGGCTTATTGTCGACACTAAGGCACCCGTCAACTACTTAGGATTTGGTTCTAAGGAAAATTAAAATATTCCTAAGGCTTACCATTGACACTAAGGCACCCGGTAACTACTTAGGATCGAGTTCTAAGGAAAATTAAAATATTTCTAAGGCTTACCAGCGACACTATGGCACCCGGTAACTACTTAGGATCGGGTTCTAAATGAAAATTAAAATATTCCTAAGGTTTACCATCAATACTAAGGCACCCGGTTACTACTTAGGATCGGGTTCTAAGGAAAATTAAAATATTCCTAAGGCTTACCATCGATACTAAGGCACCCGATAACTACTTAATATTTAGTTTTAAGCAAAATTAAAATATTCTAAGGCTTACCATCGACACTAATGCTTAACATTGACATTAAGGCACCCGGTAAGAAAAATTATGAAAATGCCCTTGAGGTATACCTTCGACATGAAAATATCCCGGTACCCCTATGGACTAAAAAATGACCTTAAAACGCTAAAGGAACCTCAAACTTTCACCTTTAGCATAAAAGCCCCTAGTGAAAAAAATTACAAAAATGCCCCAGATGTATACCTTCGATATAAAAGTGTCCCGGTACCACCGATGGACTCAAAAATAACCTTAAAAGCCCAATGGAACCTTAAACTTTCACCTTTGGCATAAAAGCATCCCGATGAGAAAAATTACAAAAATACCCCTCGGGTATACCTTCGACATGAAAGTATCTTGGTACCCCTAGTGCACTCAAAAATAACCTTAAAAGGCTAAAGGAACCTGAAACTTTCACCATTGGCATAAAAGCATCTCAGTGAGAAAATCACAAAAATGCCCCTAGGTATGCCTTTGACATGAAAGTACCCGGTACCCCTTAATGGACACTAAAATAATAAAAAGTTGATGAACCTATCCTAAATGTGCACCTTTGGCGTAAAAGCATCCCGGTTACTATCCAAGACTCAATTTTAGGAAAATTACCAAAATACCCCTAGGGTATACCTTCGACATGAAAAATCTCGGTTCCCTGATGGACACTAAAATGATGAAAAGTAGCTACATTTAGTCTAAATGGAAAAGCTAAAAGTTTAAGTTTGACTTGAAATGCAAAATTTGCAATCAAGCCCCTAAATTTTTGAAAATTATATTCCGTATCCCGGAGGACCAAACAAATACGAAAAGTTTGAAAAATTTCAATATCCCTACGGAAGGCCATAGAAATAATAGAAATCGTTGAAACTGATGAAATGTACATTTTGCACCCTAAATATGAATATTTGCTACTAGTCCCTACACTTTTTTAAATTTTCATTTTAGTCCCTACACAATAAAATAACCTAAAAATCATAAAAAATCATATGAAATTATGCATGAAAATGCAGCCAATATATCAGTAAAGATTCGGCCAAATACCTTGCCCAATTTTTATTACAATTAACAAAGTAACACTTGAACTTTGTAAAATTACATTTTAATCCCTATACGGTAAGTACCACAAAAAATCATTAAAAATCATCAAACCAACAAAGAATCAATGCAAAAGTCATGGTAACAATATGCAAGAAGGTTCGGCCAAGAATTTTTAGCCACAAAATATAATTTTCATATTTTACAATTTAATCCGTAAACTTTCTAATATTTACAAAATGACCCCTAAAGTATTAGAAATGCCTAAAAATTGTTTACAAATACACAAATCAG
>JBBYHK010020321.1:0-10761 GCA_038382065.1 Adansonia grandidieri | reverse complement strand
TACATATGGAGGATGACATTAATATGTAATTATTTATGCTATAATTGCAATAAGTTAACATGATTTAATATTATATTTCGCTGTAATTATTAATATGCAATAAAGAATTTTGCATATATTAGAAATGTCATTATTAAAGTTCTAAATTGCTAGTTTAAGAATAGCCACAGCATTTTAAGTTGGTTGATTTAGATGACAATTGTTAGTTATTTAAAATAAAGTTTCCTTTAAATAACTACATAAGAAAATGAAATTGACAAAGAATATTATGACTTGCAATAAATTTTATGCATGCATGTTGGATGTTATTATTAAGTTCTAAACTGTTAACTTAAGAGTAGCCACATTATCTTGAATTAATTAATTTAGATAAAATAGTAGTTATTTAAAACCACATAAAGAAAATGACATCCATAAAGTGTTAGACCATGAAACTAGTTTTTTGGCCCCACAGGAAAATAATTAATTTTGTAAAATAGTTAAAGAATAAAACAATATATAGCATTAAAGTTAAATTTTTCTAGGCCTACAAGTATGGATTATTTAATTTTTGTGTTTTAAAACTATTGTTCTATTATTGAAGTTATGTAAATTCATATGCATGATGCACCTCTACCCACAGAAAGATTTGGATTTACATTTTGAATATAAAGTATTTTATTCAATTAAAGTATAGTTCCTTTGATTTTGTAGCAATTTCTACTACTTTGATTGATAAGACTGCTATAATAAAATACTATTTGGTGATGAAAAATTACTCTAATAAAAGAGTAAATTAAGTTATTTTGGGTGTAAGGACCTTGACTTACTGTTTCGGGTGGACAACTTGTCCTCAACGAATAAAGTGCGCAAAAAAAAAAGATTTCGATGTATAGTGGGAGCAATCTAACCATTTAAGGATGATGTACATCAAATCTATATTAGTCAATCAATTTGGATTTCATCCTAATTGTTATAAGGTCAAGGATAATTGCAAAGCCACTAAGGACCAGATTGTTAAATCTGATAAGGTTTTGGCTTTCACCCTAATAAGAAAGCTTTCAGGAATAAAGTGCAACAATTCTAAAATTGTGCATGAGCACATTATGGGATTTAAGAGATATTGTTGCTCAACTTAAATCTTCGGAATTGAGTTTTTTTGAGTAAATTTCTTATCACTTTCATATGCAACTTTTTTCCTAACGAGTATGACCATGAGAAACATATATAAAGAAAATGGTCTATCAATGAAGTCTTAGTTATATGTGTTCAAGAGGAAAAGAGACTAAAGAATGAGAAACTAGATTCAGTTAGTCTAGTGACTCAAGGTAAAAGATGATAAATAGGCAATAAAGGTAAAGAAGGGAAAATGCCAATAAAAAAATGGCATCAAGACTTTCATTTTGTTGTAATTCAGATAAATAAAGAAAAATTGCCTAAAGTATAAAAAAGACTCGAAAATAAAGGTAAACTCATTTTGTATGAATCTCTTTTAGTGATGTTCCTAATAATATATGGTGGTTGGACTTATGTTCAATAAATTATATTTCTATAACCATTTAAGGTTTCATAAAGTTAAGGAAACCAAAGGAAAGTGGGAGGAACATCTACCATAGAAATCGTTAAGGACTATCAGGATCATTTTTGAAATTAAGATTTGTTTAAAAACTTAAAAAGGTTTTATCTTTTATTTTAGAAATTTTCTCAATTAAAAGAATTTTGAATTTAAATTTTTAAATTCTATTGTTGAAATTTCACAAGAGAATTTTCTATTAGATTTTTCATCATTAACTTGGATCCTGATTATGAGAATAAGTTTGCTAAGTATTTTACATGATTTCTGGTAGTAAAGAAGTGTTATATATAAAACTCCTTCAAAGTTGTGGTATAAAGATTGTGTCACATCTCCATATAGAAATTGAGGAGAATTGACAATGATGGAGTTCTTGAAACTCTTGAGTTTGACATTTAAGTTAGTTGCATTAAGGAAAAAGCAAACTAACAAGCCCACTAAAGGGAGCTAAAGAAAGCATTGTAATATTTAAAGATCATACACTTTCCCCTAAGTTTATGGATTGATGCATTAGAACTACTATTGATGTCTTTATTAAAGTGCCAATTAAATTATTTTCTAATTTTTTTTTAAATTATGGAATAGTTGGAATCTAACTGAAGACATTATGAACTTGGTTTGTCCAGTTAAAGTGAAGGCTAGTAACCCAAACATAAGAAAACTGGATCTAAGAATAAATAAGCAGTTGTAAGTTATGCAATTAACTTAAAGGGGTAAAGGTTTCAAATGTCTCTCATATTCAACAAGGATTGTTAAAGTTAGAAATGCTAAGTTCCTTATGGATCATGGGTCCAGTGGGAGTAACTTTCCTTGCTAGGTTGATATTGAGGAGTAAATTTATTTAGATTGATCTTTTACAAAGGACTTAATTGTTTCTCAAAATAAACATATAGAATTAACTAGAGAGCAATCAAATCAAGAATAACCTTTACAATAAATCATTAATCTCACTTACTAAAGGTGTACAAAATGTACAAATAAATATAGAATTAAGAGATCCAATGAGTAAGAAATAACCATTTTTATCACTTGGTTGCCATTTTTATCACTTGGTTGTATACCTATGAAAGTTTAATTTTGATGTTGGACATAAAGATGATCTCGTTTTCATTAGCCATGACTAGTGAAAATTTCACACTTTGGCATAAAGCTATGATAAAAGAGATAGAACCAATGGCCAATAATCAAGTCTAATAACTCGTTGAATTGCCTTTTGGTAATTTTGAAAGATATAAGGTTAAATTAATGGTCAAAAGTTTCATTCAAAGGAGGTATTGATTACCATGGAACTTTCTCTCAAGTTTTTTATGGAAGTTTCATTAAGAATTATCATAGCTTTTGTAGCTCATTTTTTATTAAAAGTTACAATAAATGGTGGTGAAAACAACTTACTTGAATATGGATCTTGAGAAGAGGTATACATGATTCTACCTGAAGATTTTTTTTTGAAAGATCAATATATAGACTAAAACAAGCATCCACCGATGGTATGTAAAGTTTAACATTTAATAAAATGTTGATCATTGTTTGTACCTTAAAGTCAGTGGGAGTAAAGTCATAATTTTAGTCTTATATATTGGTGATATTCTCATTGCAAGAAGTGATTCAGTTTTATTGCATGGGATAAAGGTTTTCTTTCTCAAAACTTTAATATGAAGAATTTGGGTGAAACTTCATATGTTATAGGCATAAAGATTCATAAAGATAGATCTGAAAAGACATTAAGTTTATCTTAGGAAGCCTATGTCAAGATAGTTTTAAGAAGAATTAGGATGCAAAGCTATTCACCTAGAAGGGTACAAATTATGAAGGAGATATTTCAATCTAAGCTAATATCTCTAAATAATTTGGAAAAAGAGCATATGAAAGGCATTAAATATGCATATAGTATTGTGAGCCTTATATATCAAGTTTATATGAAACTTGCATAAGGTTTATAGTAGAAGTGCTTGGCAAATATTAAAGTATTCTTGGCCTTGGACTATGAAAGCTACCAAAGGAATTATGTTATAAGGTAATATCACTGGTAATAAAGTTGAGATATTTAATCTCTAGTTTGAGAATTGTCAGCAAGGCCATTCAAGGACAATTCTTATGCAGTATACTTTTCTAAGAATGATAAAAGTGGGAGTCGCAGCAAGCAAATAGATATAAAGTAGCTTGTTGTTGGAGACTTTAAAAGAATCAAAAAGTGGATATCCAATACATTAGTACAAATTTAATGATAGCCAATCCCATGACTAAAGCATTGTCGACAAAATAGTTTAAAATTCATGTGGACCATATAGGTCTAATTAAATGTTGTCATGAAGTATTTTAGCTTATTTGATTGTGTTAATTTCATATTCTTAGCGTTTATGGATATGTTTTAGTTTGTGCACATAAAGTTTACATGTCAAGTGGACCTTGAATGATTAAAGAAAATTCATTTGTAAAGTATTATCTCATAAAGTGCTCTTTTAGAGATGATCATGCATTATAATACATGGAAGGGAATATTCGTTTTAGAATGCTACCGTCATGATTCGTGCTATGTGAAATCTTTAATTGAGTTGGAGTCGGGCTAGAGTAACTTATGGCCATATTAAAGTTTTGGATTTAATTATTACCTATTCGAGTTCTTGGTTTATCATATGGGCCAAGTGGGAGAATGTTGGACTTTATGTGGCCCACATGATAATAAATGGACCAAGATAATTAAATCAAATTATTAAGGTGAAACTATAAAGTAAATCCTATTCAGTTTAACTACTCTAGTGATAAGAGTTAAATTCTACTTCAGTAACTAATTAAAATACAGATTCTTTGATGGTAGGATACAACTCTAGTTAGTCTTCTAGTATAGGTCCCTAGTCTAGTCTATGTAAATTACCTGTGCACCATCACAAGGTAATTATCAAGAAAAGGGCATAGACTAGAAGGCTTATACGAGGTGTTCTTCTTTGTGTATTTGGAGCGAGGCTGGGTTCTTGATCAACAATGGCTAGATGTACATTTTATTTAAATTATTACAAAACCGATAATAAAATTTTTTTTAATCCCATAAGTAAAATTAAAAGATAATTATTAGTTTCAATGATTTATTTTTTATTTTTAAATATATAATAAAAATATATACTGACTTTTTTAACTTTATTTATAACGTTAAAAAATTTTACTAGTACTTAATTATAATCCTTAATAAAATATATATCAAAATTGAAATTGATAGATGCAAAAGAGAAAAAATATTGGAGAAGGGCTAGAAACAAAACGCGGGTTCATTTGAAAAAGAAATAAAATAAAATAACTAAAAAAGGAAACAAACTTTAAATTATTAAAAAAATGAAAACAAAAAATAATAATTACAATTAAAAATAATAATTATAAAAATTATTAATAAAAATTATTATTACTTTTTTGCCCTTAAATTCATTTTTTTTATCTTTGGGTGTTTACTTTTGGTTGCTGAGCTATTACAAAATATAAAGAGGGGTCGATTCCCTTCATGGAAACAAACTCTCCATGTTCCTCTATATTATATATAAATTATATATATTAAAAATAATATTTATAAATAATAAAATATTAAAAATATATTATTTTAAATTTTAAATTATTATTTAAAAATTATTTTAAATTTTAAATTATTATTTAAAAAATTATTTTAAATTTTAAATTATTGCATAGGTAAAAAATAAAAGATAATTTAAAATAATTTTAATAACTGCTATTTCTTTAATTATAATTATTTTTTCTTTTTATTTTTTTAATAATTTAAAGTTTATTAATTTTTTAAAATTTCCTTATAGAGAATTCCAAAGAAAGAAAATGGACTGGTAATTATTAAAAAGAGTAAAATCAAAAAAATAATTTTAAAGAAAAAATAGCAATTATTAAAATTATTATTAATAAAAAGATTGTAATTACTTTTTTACCCTTTATTTCATTTTCTTCTACTTGCTGTTCCCTTATAAAGGAACTGACTCCCTTATGTTATATTATATATGACATATATTATATACATATTATATTTAGTATATAAATTATATATGATATATATAAATTAAACATATTATATACAATATATATTATAATACATATATAATTTGTAAATATAATATAATAATATATTATATATAATAAAATTAAAAAATGCTTTATATTATCTTGGATTATTATATAAAAACAAAAAAACAAAAATATTTATATTAAACCTCAAATTATTTTTGAAAAACTTAAAAAATAATAAATAAATATTAAAATTAAAAATTACTTTTGAAAAAATTATTAAATCTTATATTATTTTTAAAAAATTAAAAATATATATTATATAATAAAAATAAATGATATTTTATATTAAATTATTAAAAATAATAAGAAACAAAAAAATTATATTATGTTCTCAATTACTAATTAAAAATAAAAATAATTAAAAATATTTTATATTAAATCTTAAATTGTTGTATAAAAATAATAAAAATAAAAAATTTACGCTAAATCTTAAATCAGTATATAAAATAATAACTAAATGTACAAATGACTATAACTATAAGTAAATGTACGAAATAGTATAATTAAATGTACAGATGAGTATAACTAAATATACGACTCACCATAACTAAATGTACGAACGATTATAACTAAATATATGACTCACTATAGGAAAATGTACGACTCACTATAGGAAAATGTACGACTCACCATAACTAAATGTACAACTTCCCATAACTAAATGTACAAATGACTATAACTAAATGTACGACTCACCGTAACTAAATGTATGAATGATTATAATAAATGTACGACTCACCATAACTAAATGTACAACTCACCATAGTTAAATGTATAACTCACCATAACTAAATGTATGAATGACCATAACTAAATGTATGACTCACTATAAACTAAATGTATGAATGACTATAACTAAAGATACAACTTATCATAACTAAATGTACAACTTCCTATAACTAAATGTACAACTCACCATAACTAAATGTACGAATGACTATAACTAAATGTACGACACACTATAACGAAATGTACGACTCACCATAACTAAATATATGAATGACTATAACTAAATGTAGGAATGATTATAACTAAACGTATGAATGACTATAACAAAATGTACGGATAAGTATAACTAAATGTACGACTCACCATAACAATATATTATTTTTATTATTTAGTTATTTTCATTCGTACATTTAGTTATGATCATTCTTATATTTAGTTATGCTGAGTCGTACATTTAGATATACTCATTCATACATTTAGGTATAGTGAGTCGTACATTCAATTATGATGAGTCGTACATTTAGTTATAGTCATTCTGTACATTTAGTTATACGGAGTTGTACATTTAGATATACTCATTCGTACTTTTAATTATGGTGAGTTGCACTTTTAGTTATGGTGAGTCGTATCTTTAGTTATGGTGAGTCCTATATTTAGCTATGTTGAGCTATACATTTAATTATGGTAAGTTATACATTTAGATATCTTGAGCTGCACATTTAGTTATGTTGAGTTGTATATTTATAGTAATTCGTACATTTAGTTATATTGAGTCATACATTTAGATATAGTTATTCATACATTTAGTTATGGTGAGTCGTACATTTAGTTATGGTGAGTCGTACATTTAGATATAGTCATTCATACATTTAGTTATAGTGAGGCGTACATTTAGTCATGGCAAGTCGTACATTTAGTTATGGTGAGTCGTATATTTAGTTATAGTCATTCGTATATTTAGTTATGGTGAGTCATATATTGAGTTATGATGAATGGTACATTTAGTTATATTGAGTCATACATTTAGTTATAGTCATTTGTACATTTAGTTACTGTAGGTCATACATTTAGTTATGGTGAGTCATACATTTAGTTATAGCGAGTCGCATATCTCAATTATGTCATTCATATATTTAGTTATAGTCATTCATACATTTAGTTATGATACATTGTACATTTGGTTATGGTAGGCCATACATTTAGTTATCATCATTTATATGTTTAGATATACTGAGTTGTACATTTTGATATAAACATTTGTACGTTTATTTATGATGAGTCATACATTTAGTTATGGCGAGTCGTGTATTTAGTTATGGTGAGTCATATATTTAGTTATAGTAATAGTTTATTTAGTTATGGTGAGTCAAACATTGAGTTATGGTCAGTCGTATATTCAGTTATAGTCATTCATAAATTTAGTTATGGTAGGTTATACATTTAGTTATGGTGAGTCATACATTTAGTTATAGTCCTTCGTACATTTAGTTGTCATGGGTCATACGTTTAGTTATAGTTATTCGTATATTTAGTTATGATGAGTCGTACATTAGTTATGGAGTTTCGTATATTTAGTTACGGTAAGTCATACATTTAGTTATGGTGAGTCATACATTTAGTTATAGTCATTTGTATATTTAATTATAGCGAGTCGTTCATTTAGTTATTTGAGTTGTACATTTTGTTATGGTGAGTCGTAAATTTAGTTATAGTTATTCGTGCATTTAGTTATGGTGACTCGTACGTTTAGTTATAGTTATTCATATATTCAGTTATGATGAGTCATACATTTATTTATGTTCATTCAGACATTTAGTTATGGTGAGTTGTATATTTAACTATTGTGAGTCATGCACTTAGTTATGGTGAGTCGTGCATTTAGTAGATTTAGTTATGGTCATTCATACATTTAGTTATGGCAAGTCATATGTTTAGTTATGGGGAGTTGTACATTTATTTATAGTTATTCGCACATTTAGTTATAGTGAGTCGTACATTGAGTTATGGAGATTCATACATTTAGTTATAGTTATACGTACATTTAGTTATGGTAAGTAGTACATTTAGTTATTGTGAGTTGTACTTTTAGTTATGATGAGTCATATATTTAGTTATAGTCATTCGTACATTTAGTAATGGTAAATCGTACATTTAGTAATGGTAAATCGTACATTTAGTTATAGTCATTCATACATTTAGTTATATTGAGTCATACATTAGTTATGGTGAGTCATACATTTAGTTATACTTATTTGTACATCTAGTTATGGTAAGTTGTACATTTAGTTATGGTAAGTTGTACATTTAGTTATGGTGAGTCGTACATTTAGTTATGGTGAATTGTACATTTAGTTATAGTCATTCGTGCATTTAGCTATACTGAGTTGTACATTTAGTTATCGCGAGTCATACATTTACTTATGGTGAGTCGTATATTTAGTTATAGTCATTTATAAATTTAGTTATGGTGGGTCGTACATTAAGTTATGGTAAGTCAAACATTTAGTTATAGTCATTCGTACATTTTAGTTATGGTGAGTCCTACATTTATTATGATGAATCGTACATTTAATTATGGTGAGTTGTACATTTAGTTATTATTTTTATATAGTAATTCAAGATTTAATGTAAATTTTTATTTTTATTTTTTTATATAATAATTCAAGATTTAATATGAAATATTTTTAATTATTATTTTTAAATAATAATTTAAATTTTAATATAAAATATTTTTTATATAATAATCTGAGATTCAATATTAGATATATTTTAATTTTTATTAGTTTTTTAAATAATAATTCATAATTTAATGTAAAATATTTTTTATTTTATTATTTTATTATATTAATAGATATTATATATAATATGTATAATTTATATATATTATATATAATTTATATACTAAATATAATATATATTATTTTAAATTTTAAAAAATAATTTAAAATTTAATATAAAATATTTTATTTTTTATTTTTTAAATAATATTTTAATATATATAATTTATTTATATAATATATATTATATATAAAATATAAAAAGGAGAGAGTAGATTCCATTACAAAGAAATTAACCTTTTACCTAATATATATATGTGGGGTAGGAGTTGGTTCGCTCCCTCCCAACATATATATGGTATTATATATAATATATATTATGATTATATAATAATACATAATAATATATAAAATATATTTTTTATTATTTTTTAAATAATAATTTAAAATTTAATTTAATTTAAGATTATTTTATAATTTAAAATTCAATATATTTTTATTTTATAAATTTTTATTATTTTAAAATAAATTTTTTATTATATATAATTTATATAATACATATATTATATATTACTGTATAAAATATTATATATTATATATTATTATATAAAATAATATATATATTGATAGAAGATCAATTTTCTACCCAAGGGAGCCGACCCTACTGCTGCAAAAGGAAGAAAGATAAAAGATGGTATAAAACAGAAGATGAAAAGATAATTATAACTTATTTATTAATAATTTTAATAATAATTATTTTATTTTATAAAATTAATTTTTTTAATTTATCTTTTTATAATAATGATCAGTATATTTCATATTTTGGAATTCTCCCTCCTCCCAAAAAGATTCGAATGAAGTCTAAAAGATCGTGCAGCCTGTATGGCATGGGACCCAAGCATTTGACCCTTTTCATCTTTCTCTGGCACCCGCTGTGCCACTGCCAATGCCAGGCGGGTATAGTATTTCTTTATTACCCTCTGCTTTTCATTGAACAGACAGCACACAGATTCATCTCCCCCTCCAAGTCCTTCTCCTGTTCATAGTAATAATATATTAATATTAATTTCATTGTTTTATTTCCCTCCTCTTATGGGAAAATGCTAACATAAGATTTTTAGAATAAGCTTTTTATCAGCTTAAATTAAGCTGAGCCTTTAGATGTAAATATTTCATCTCAACTGTTGGTTAAGAAAAAAAAAAAAATTTTGGTTTACTTGTTCATCGAGTAACTGAAGAATTTCAAAAATGTGAATAGAATTATAAGTTTTACAAAAGTGAAAGAAAAAAAAATTATTTAAAAAAAATAATTATTATTAAAATTATTAAAAAAATTATAATTATAATTTAATTTTACTTTTCTTAGTTGTTGCTCTTCACTGCTGTTTTGCTCATGTTCATTGGATAGTCGGTTCCTTTCATATGGAAATCGACTTTCCCATATATATAAACTATATGTATAAATATATATAAATTATAAATATAAATTATATATATCAAAAATAGTATTTAGAAATAATAAAACATTAAAAAATATTTTTTATTAAATCTTGAGTTACAATTTAAGAATAATAAAAATTTTGTATTAAATTTTGAAATATCATTTACAAATAATAAAAAATAAAACTATTTTATATTAAATCTTGAATT
>JBBYHK010020310.1:0-10762 GCA_038382065.1 Adansonia grandidieri | reverse complement strand
AATTCCTAAAAATGGGAAATTTGACTATGATATCATCCGCAAAAGTAGATTTTCAAAATTTTGGCAAGAAAATATTAAAAATAAAATTTTCTTAAATATTCATCCTCTATATCAAAATGATAGATCAAAATATGACTTTTTTTGTCTTGTGAACTTACGGTTATTTAAATTATGAATAAGAGGGTCTTAAAAATGTCTTGTTCATCTGAAAAAGATCGTCGTCACTGAGGATGGCCGTTAAGCTCTCGATCTTGGATATTCAGGATTATTGAGAAAGAGATCTAGACGAAATTAGGTGTCTACATTGGTGAGCCAAAATATGCTTAAGTTCATGGATTTTTCATCCATGTTGAAAGACTAAGCATTATGGCCATGAACTAATTTCCTAGATTTTATTTCTTCTCTTTTTCTTTTCCTTCCTTCTTGTTAGTAAATCATCTTTCTTCATGAATCATGTTTATATGGATATGATGTTGGTTTTGTTGTAGTGTTTGTCATGTATATGTTCACATGTTTATATACATTTTTTTGTAATTTTATCATATTATGGTGCTAATTTGTGTTAAATAAAATATGAATATGTGATTATTGAGTTTAAAGAAATTAATGGGTAGATTGGTCAAAATTCATGCTTTTATATGTATTTCTGTGGTCATTTTGTAAATATAAAAAATTTAGAAGCTAATTTGTAAAAAATAAATAAATAAATAAATTAAATAAATTTTGTTTAGACCTATATGCTTGGCCAAAGCACATTTGCACACTTAAGAGTGTATTTTTTGCATTTATCAAGTTAAAATGCATTTTTTTAGTTTTGGGGTCTTTTGTAATTTTAAGAAGTTTAGGGACTTTTGTGTAAATATTGAAAATTTTTTTTCTAGGGGCAAAAAGAAGTGACCGGATCTTGCTTGTGATTTTTTATGTGACTTTTGTGATTATTTTGATTTATTTGAAGCTTAATTTTACATTTTAATCATGTAGGGGCAAATTTGTAATTTTAGAAAAGTTTAGGAACTAGTTTACAAATAATAAAAGTTTATGGTCAAAGGATTTGACCGAAAGCTTCATGGATAGCTTGGAAACTGATTTTGGGTATTTCATATCATGCTTTCGGTATTTTTCACACTTTAAGGGGCATTTTGTAATTTCGTAAAGTTTAAGGGTTATTTGCAAATAGTGGAAAATTTTGTTTTATGGTCAAAGGATTTAACCGAAAGCTTCATGGATAACTTGTAAACTGATTTTGGGTATTTCATATCATGCTTTAGGTATTTTTCACACTTTTGGGGTATTTTGCAATTTTGCGAAGTTTAGGGGTAGTTTACAAATAATGGAAAATTTTGTTTTCTGGTAAAAGGTGTTTGACCGAACCTTCATGTGGATGTTATTCGTGATTTACATGTTGATTTTTACTGATCAATTATATCTTATGATGATTTAGGTTTTTTTACTTAGGTACCTAAGTGTAAATCAAAAAAGTTTAGGGACCTTTAGGGAAATCTCGCATTTTTAGGACAAAATGGTTATCTTTAGCATGAAATCATGCACGTAGATTATTTTAAATATTTTTAGCATTCCATTGGTCCTTCAGTGAGGTGCTAAAAATATTAAAACCATTCGTATTCTTTTGGTTCTCCGTTTGGGTATGAAATATCATTTTTGAAAATTTAGGGACTAAGTTATTTCAAAATTTAAATTTCTCATTTAGGGTGTTTTTGATCAAAAATATTATCTTTTTTAGCATTTTAAGCCAATTTAGGACTAATATTTAATTTTGAAAAATTTAGGGATCTATTAGCAATTTTTATAAATTAAGCCATTTTCATAATCTAAATTACTTATTTATAGTAAAAATCATCATTACTTGTCTTTTTGAGTCCTTTAGGGTTATCGGGATACTTTCATGTTGAAGGTATACCCCAAGGGCATTTTCATGATTTTTCTCACTAGGATGCTTTTACGCCAAAGGTGGATGTTTAGGATTCATTTAGCCTTCTAAGGTCATTTTAGTGTCCATTAGGGGTACCAAGATACTTTCATGTCAACGGTATACCCCAAGGGTATTTTCATAATTTTCCTCATCGGGATGCTTTTATGCTAAAAGTGAATGTTTAGGATTCATTTAGCCTTCTGAGGTTATTTTAGTGTCCATTAAGGGTACGACGATATTTTAATATCGAAGGTGTACCCTAGGGGCATTTTCATAATTTTCCTCACAAGGATGCTTTTATGCCAAAGGTGAATGTTTAGGATTCATTTAGCCTTCTAAGCTCATTTTAGTGTCCATTAGGGGTATCAGGATACTTTAATATCAAATGTATACCCTAGGGGCATTTTCATAAGTTTACTCACGGGGACGCTTTTATACAAAAGGTGAATGTTTAGGATTCATTTAGCCTTATAAGGTCATTTTTATGTCCTTTAGGGTTACAGAAATACTTTCATTTCGAAGGTATACCCAATGGGCATTTTTGTAATTTTTTCACCAGATGTTTTATGCCAAAGGTGAATGTTTAGGATTCATTTAGCCTTATAAGGTCATTTTAGTGTCCATTATGGGTACCGAGATACTTTCATGTCGAAGGCATACCCTAGGGGCATTTTTATAATTTTTTTCATCGGGATGCTTTTATTCCAAAGATGAATGTTTAGGATTCGTTTAGTCTTTTAAGGTCATTTTAGTGCCCATTAGGGGTACCGAAATACTTTCATGTCAAAGGTATACCCAGAGGCATTTTCGTCAATTCACCGAGATGCTTCTATGCCAAAGGTGAATGTTTAGGATTCGTTTAGCCTTTTAAGGTCATTTTAGTTTCCATTAGGGGTACTAGGATACTTTCACGTCAAAGGTACCCCTAAAGGCATTTTGGTAATTTCGCTAGAACCAAGTCCTATGTGATTACAAGGATATTTTCGTGTCTAAGGAATACATTAGGAATAGATTTGCCATTTTAGATTGTTATCAAGTTTTAGGAAGTTTTATAAATATTTTCAATAAAATATAAAAATTTTGTTTTCAGAAAATTAAGGCAATGCCTCCAAGTTAAAATAATACATAGAATTTCTCCCAAAATATGAGAGAGGTTATACAGATTATTTTAATATCGAGATATCCTTTTCAAAATGAAAATCGAGATTTTATAAATTTAAAAAAAAAATAACAAAACCTTTCGCATTCCTCCGGCCCTCCACCGGGTGCAAAAGATATTTTTAACTTTGAAACCTTTTATGTTTCGCTGGTTTTCTGTTGGGATACAAAAGAGAATGATAAAAAGCTTTCGTGTTCCATTGGTTCTCCAATCGAATACGTAAGAGATTTTGATTTTTTTTCAAAATTTTAAAAAAACTCGATTTTCCTAACTCAAATAATAAATTTGCATTATAAATTATTATTTCGAGAATTTATAATTAAATGCCATATGTTGAAACTGAATAAAAATTAAGATTGAAGGTAACACGTAATTAATAAGGTACTGAATTTTAGGCATCATGAGAGGGTCGATCCTTGTGATTGTAACTAACTTCTGAACCCTTTTATATGATCTCCGATATGATTACGGGCCTCAGAATTAGTATTTTAAGGTTTCGTAACCCTCAAAATACAAACTCCGATAAGTGACCAATCTCACCTAGCCCAAATAGCTTGGTGGCGATTCCAAATAAATAGTCATTTCGTAATGACTATTTGGGTTAAGTCAAGTGAGTGACTCATCTCAACCACCCAGTCAAAAAAAAAATTAAAAAAGGTTGATAATGATATGGCCAATCAAAATAAGAGAGTATAAAATAGTGATAAATTTAACAAATATAGAAGCGAAGACCATTTAAGTCAGGCTTGATCAGGATTCATATCCGGGCCACATCATGATAGCTTGGCGACTCCAATAAGGACATCTAGAGAGTCAGGCCTAAAATTAATTATGTGTTAACTAAATTTCAATTAATTCAGCTTCAATTGGTATTTAATTTTAAATTCCCTTTTTTTTTTTAAATTTCCATTTTCATTGTATGAATATTTATTTTGCACTAATCCTTTTGTGTTTGCTTTTGTCTTTTGCGATTAGATTAATGGGTTTTATTTTTAATGTTGTGTCATAAAAGGTAAATTTGTCCCTACATACACACTATGCACATTGTGCAGTAGTTTTTCTTCTATTAGATATGGAGGGGCATAGGTGCCCAATATTTTAGGAGTGGGTTAAGTAGCTCTGCCTTTTGAGATGTTAGCCTCTATCTAGGCCAGCGAAAAGCCTACCGGGTGTAGATTCCTATGTCTGCCCGAGGTGTTAGCCTTATTATGGACATGTAAGACACACCCACTCGAATTAAACCTATTTCGACATAGATCCGTGATGGATAAGGATAAGGTACCTCGCTAGTCTTTTTAAGGCTCAAGGAATTCAAGAACCCAATTAGAGGTCTGACATAAACCACATATAGTGAACCATACCAACCTCCTAGTCAAAGCCATGCTCGATTTTAGATGTCACCAAAATTAGGGACACATGAAGGGAGAAAGTTATCTTTTTTTTTTTTTTTTTACTTTTAATATCTTGTTTGAATGATTTGCGATTTCTGTTAACCTTGTTTGAATAATTTATGATTTTCATTATTTTGAAGTTTTATTTGAATTTAATATTTCCTAAAGATTCTAACTCATTTTTTCTTTTTAGTGCATCTTTCATCTCTCATATCCACATGTGGACACTTGCTTTAAAAAGAATTCCAACTTAGATAAATTTTTGTTTAATTTTATGGCAGAACCAGTACATGCAGTGATTATTTTCAAGGAATTTAAAGAGGTCCATTTTGAGTCTGAATTCAACCAAAATAGGGATGGGGTTTGTGTAGCAAAAGGTTTTATGTCAAAGTTTCCAAAGATCACACATTTAGACCTTTGCCAAAATATTTTGAGACAGTTAGCCGAATTATGGGATCAATGAGGGAGTGCAAAGCAAACCCGATTTACAAAAAAGTATGGATAGATTGCCCTCTTGCTTAAAATACACATGGATGAATAGTTAGTCAGGGCTATGATTGAGTTTTAGGATCCATCATTTTAATGTTTTTCACTTAATCAGCATGACTTGACTCCAACTGTTGAAGAGATATTGGCTCTTCTCAGGCTTGGGCCATTAGAGATGAGACCCATCTATTCCAAAAAATGTAATCCAACCAGCTTTCGTAAAAGATTGAGTCAAGTTTTGGATTATAATTTCAAAGCTAACCACCATCACATAGAGTAGAAAGGGAACACCAGTGTCATTTCATGGCAGTATCTACAAAATATATCTAAAAGCGATCCAACACTGAGAAGGCTCTGGATGCATTTGCTCTTGCTATATATAGGATGGTTTTCTTCCCCAGAGTGTTGGGACATGTTAAAGCAGCGGTAGTGGATTTATTTGATCGATTGAAAAGAAACATGCATCCGGCTCTAGCAATTTTAGCTGAAATAATTAGAGCACTCAATGCATGCTGAAGAGAGGGCCAAAGGAGATTCTTTGGAAGTGCTTTGTTATTATACATTTGGGCTCGAAGTCATTTCTAAGGTGAGGGGGTAGATAAATTTAAACCATACTTTCCACATTTTGTTCCTCTTCAGGAATTCATCAAAAAAGAATGGCCCAACTCTAGAACTAAGAAACAATGGTGTGAGACACTAAAGAACTTAGCTTCTTCTGATAGAACCTGGAGAGCACCATGGTTTTCACCAAAATGCTTTGTGTATCGATGGGTAATTTGCTATATGTGCCTTTACTCGAAATATGGGGCATCGTGGGTTATACGCCATTATTGGTCCAAAGATAATATGGGTCATAGTAATTCATCCCCATGACTTCAAATTTGGCTAGTGTTGACTTGGAATATCAGGGTGAGGATTATAAAAAGTCGTTTGAGATAGCTGCTTTACAATGGAGAGAAAGGTATGAGTCGGGATTAAGTGCATGCATGGATAAGACTATTCCAAGGTATGATGCTTGGAGGAGAGTTCGAGGTTGTGACATAATCATTCCTAGCTCAAATAGGACCATTCCTCGAGTATCTATTTAGCCGAAACCTGTCATGCCATTTGAGATCGATTTGGTTAAGGAGGAAACTGCCATAGAGCGAAAAAGAATAAGTGACGAGAATCACCAGCTCTAAGAAAAAGTTACCTACTTACAAATAAAGATGGAAGCAAAAGCAAAAGAAGTTGAAAAAATGGAAGAAAAGAACAACTTAATGAATAATGATTGGCTCAAATAGAACAAGAAAATGAAACTTGCCGAAATATCTAAGAGCAATACTAAGGGGATGAAAGAAGAAATACATAGGCTTAATGAAGAGTTAAAAGCATAGAAGACTAAAGCTTTGGAAGGAGAGGCCAGGTAAACTATTTTTGAAAAAAAAAAAAGAAGAGAGCATGCTGGTACACGTCTCTAGTTAAGAAGGTTTATAGAAAAGAATAAGTGACTCTAAGCTACCTTGGATCGAAAGCATTGGAAGGGTATCTCAACTGCTTGAGGAAAGACAAGTTCTCACTATAATTATTGCAGATATGGGATTAAAATTTCAATGCAGGGGAGATGATATTCATGCCTTGGTGCAAGCCTACCGTGATCTAGATGCATATTGGAATAATGGACTATAGTGGGCTAAAGATAATGGTAGATGATGGGCAGCTAACTCTTTTGGTTGACAAATGTACATAGATCATCTTACAGAGCAGATCCACTCAACTATCATCCAAGCAAGGAAAATGGTTGAGAAGATTAGAGACATATAGATGCAAATTAATCCCGGAGGATGATACAAACATGTCGTACTTCAATTTTTGGATAAAGTTCAGAAACAATATGATCAAATTAGGAATTTCCTTGGATGTAATCTTTACATGATCAACAATGTGAACATGTAATTTGTCACAAAGTTAATAAAAAATTTTTGAGTTCAGAATCTTTAGTTAATGTAAGCGTCCCTACAAGTGCATTCATATATTCATACTATACATACATATGCCTATACAGATACATATATATGTACATACATGATTATTAATTTTATTAGTTCATAAGTGAAAGTTAATTAACTCAAAAAAATGTGGAATTGTTAAGGTTAACATTGCAAACTCAAAAAGACCAACTCAACCACTACCCATTTGTCGAATACCATACTAGACTTAAAACAACAAGAATGGCTGAAGATCATTTGGCAATATTAGAGAGATTAGAAGAAAGTCATCAACAAGTTTAGGAGGCCATGCTGAAAAGGCAAGAAAAGCTACAAGCTTAGATCACAAGGACGAGGGAGTTATTAGTGGCAAGGGAGCCAGTTCGTCAATAGCCAAAGATAAATACTGATGCATTTACTGGCGGATCTGGGAAGGTACCAATTGAGGAACAAAAAACTAATGCTTAGAATGCACAACCAGCCAATATCTAAAATCTGTAACAAAATATCCAAGCTACCAACCCACTAGTCATCATCGTTAATCCTGATGCCCTTTCACAAGGGTAGGTGCAAGAACTATAGTCGCCCAAGAAGAATTAGCAAGCCTGAGCATCGATGAAGAGGAAAAGCATAAACAGAAAGGTAAAGAGTAGGATGAAGCAGAGATAGAAAAAGAGAAACTATAGCTTCTTGAGAGAAGGCTAAGGGCCATTGAAGGGGTCAAATTATATAGCAGTGTGGATGTTAAGGACCTTAGTCTAGTACCAGATTTAGTCTTCCCATCAAAATTTAAAAGGCTCGAGTTTGAAATATACAAAGGCACTACTTCCCCTCAAGCACACATTAAAATATTCGTCAAGAAAATGGCTGGTTATGCCTAGAACAACAAGCTTTTGATTCACTATTTTAAAGATAGCTTGTCGCATCTGTGCTAAGATGGTATAATGATCTGAACCACACTCAAATTCAATGCTGGACTGATTTAACTAATGCCTTTCTTCAACAATATAAACATATGGCTTAATAGTGCTTGATAGACTAACTATTCAAAATATGGAAAATAAGTTTATAAAATCTTTTAAGGAATACGCATAGAGATAGAGAGACATGGCTTCTCAAGTTCAGCCTCCCTTGACTGAGAAAGAAATCATGATGCTATTTGTGAGCACTTTATGTCCCTCTATTATGATAAATTGGTAAGGAATGCTACTAAGAATTTGCTGATCTTGTTATTGCAAGAGAGATGATTGAAATAGCGCTAAAGGCTAGTAAAATCATGACTAGGGAGTCTTCTACTAGAAAAAACCTAGGGAATAGGAAAGAAGAAAGAAAAAGCTCTATCTATTAACTATGCCAGTCAACTGTACCGTCAAATACCAAGTCTATATTACCAAAACCAAAGACAACAAACCCAAAATGCATACTCTCTTAACATACCTAGAGCTTCTCTTTTAATATCACCTTAGGCCATAACTTTGAACCCTCCTCCATAAAACCAACCAAGACCCAATGTTAATCCACCAGCCCAAAGAGCCAATCAACCTAGATCTTGCTAAGAAACCCTTCTTTACTCGTATAAAGAAATGTTTGATAAGCTTTTTGAAGCACAGTTAGTGGCTCTAATCTTCTCCAAACCATATGAAAGAAATTATCCCAGTTGGTATGAGCTAAATCTGCACTATAAGTATCATGTAGTAGCAGGTCACTTGATCAAAAATTGTCCAGCCTTCAAGCAAAAGGTTCAAAGTCTTCTTGAGAGGGGGTGTCTTTTGAATTGATAATGGCCCAGCACCTAGAATGGCAGCAAATCCCTTACCAGATCATACTAAACCCAGGATTAATGCTCTAATTACTGAAGAAGAAAGCTAAAGAAAGTCAAAAGTCTAAGAAGTTAGGACTTATAAGGAAAAAGTATGGGCAATCCCAACTGAATGAGGGATCTTTAGTTAAGATCATGGAAGTATCAAAGGTCAATCTAGTATTGGTGCTAACTTTTGCAAATTTCACAAAACATTAGGACACACTTTGCAAAATTGCATAGAATTTTTAGGCATAATCTAGAGAATGATGGACAATGGTGAAATTGGGTTCTTTGAATAAACTGGATTAGAGGAAGAAAAATCAGTCAATATGGCTAGTGAAGGATTATCGTAGTTGCCCTACAGCGTTAGTCGCCCTCTTATCATTCATCACAATCAACCAAAAATCGCACCACCTAAGACTAAAGTTACCTATAGACTCATCATCAAAGCACCAACTTCATTCTTGTTTTAGAATAACAAACAAGTACCATGGAAGTATGATGGTGGAATAACAACTCTAGAGGTTATTACAAACCAATCGGCTACTATTGAAATAATTAAGGTAAGCCATGTGATAAGGAGTGGTCGCATCTAAGCTTAGAAACTAGTGAAACCAGTGCAAAAACCAAGTCAAAAGGATAGGTATCTGGAAAAGCAACAGTTACCGAAGATAGCCCAGTAGAACTATAAGAATCGATTAAAGAAAAAGAGGGTGCTAAATTTCTTAAGTTCATTAAACACAGTGAGTATAGTATAGTAGAATAGTTAAAGCATCAATCGATAAAGATTTCTATATTAACCTTACTGCTCAACTCAGAAGCACATCGAAATGCTTTATTGAAAGTGCTTAATAAGACTTATGTTTCTTAAGATTTTTCCATAAATAAGCTGGATTGCCTAGTAAATAACATTATTACTGACAATTTCATTTCATTTAGTGACGATGGGATCCCACCATGGGGCAACACTTCAACAAAAGCTCTCTATATCACCATTCACTGTAAAGGGATCATTCTGCACAAAGTTCTCATTAACAATGAATCAGCTTTGAATGTAATGTCATTGATCACATTGTCTTGCTTACTAGTTGATGTCAGTTAGATCAAGCACAGCCGTACAGTTATTAAGGTATCTGATGAAACTAAGAGAGATCATTTTGGATATTGGCCTTTGCCCATTTGAGATCAAATTTCATATGATGGACATTATCCTAGCATATAACTATTTGTTGGGATGACCATAGATTCATTTTGCCAGGGCTATCCCATCATCTCTACAGTAAAAAGTTAAATTCATAGTTGACGAGAAGTTGATTAGACTATCTAGGGAAGAAGACATTGTAGCCATGACTTTTATTGAAGCCCCTTACATTGAAGTAGATACTAAAATTGAAAAGTGCTCTTTTAGGTCCTTTGAAATTATCAATGCCACTCTTATTACAGAAGGGTCCATAATCCCAAAACCTAGACTTTCAAAGGGCACCTGCATGGGTCTCAAGCTCACAATCAGGAAAGGAGCCTGAGCTAGAAGTGGACTTGGGAAATGCTTGCAAGGGATCAGCTGATCTATTGTGTCATTGGCAAGAAAAACAAGCAGGGACTGGGCCTTAAGCTAGAATGGTGTCAAAAGAATAAATTTGATTAATCGAAGCCTTTAGTCAATAGTCAAGCTAAAAATTAACCCTTTACCCCTTATTAGATGAAGTTTTTCATTATGAAAAGGTCATTAATCCCTAAGCTGAAGAAAAAAAAGCCAATGGAGTTATTATGGTGGTTAATGAAGCTTTCAAGAAGTGTTAGGTGGCTATCATTAGAGAAGACAACAAAGATCCAAATGATGATTATGGGATCCATCCTTATCTTCCTAGATATGTCTTGAAAAATTAGACTTGCATTGAGAGAACTGTAGTGCTTAGGTTGATTTCAAAGTAATCTTGGGAACTCATTTTGTCATATAAGAATCTTTTTGTGAAAACTTGAAATGTTAAATCATCATTTACAGAAATGAAATGCATATGACCTTTTTAT
>JBBYHK010020299.1:0-10762 GCA_038382065.1 Adansonia grandidieri | reverse complement strand
TTTTTTTGTTAGAATTACTTAATAAAATTAATGTAAGTGACTTAATTTGCTTATAAAAAAGAGTTCAGTGATAAAATTTGATGAAATTGAAGGTTTGTAACCTATATGAAAGTCTATTAAGTTTAGTAACCCAAAATATAAATCACATCAAAAATTGAAAAGACATAATTATCTTTATTTAATATTTTAATTTTATAAACTTGTTTGATTTTGTTATATTTTCACCAATTAAGTTGGTCTCACACCAAACTTAATAAGTTTGATAATAGTTTTGAAAAGTAATCTAATACTTCATTCAAATTAAAATAAAAAATACAAATAAAGAAAACCCAAAATTAAGAATAACAATTTTACCAAAAAAATTAAGAAATACAAACTAACCCCATCTTTTAACTAATGATAACTCTATAAAATAGAGTTATTTAGTCTCATTATATGCATCAAAGTAGCTAAGTCTGAAAGGTTTTTAATTAATTAAATTTTGATTTCTTTTATATTAGTTTTATACATATTTAACTTATATAGTAATTTAATATTTTCATATTTATGTAGGTTAAAACCTCAAAAAGTTTCCAAAGTGCAACAACTTAATAAAAAAGCAAAGTGAACTCAGGTAGTTTTTGAAAATAAATTAATTGAACTACTTGCAGATCAAATTTCTCCTCTCCAAAGTTTTAACTACATATAGGACTTTTTAAATTAGAAATTTTTGGGAGTAGACTTTAGGCTTTTATTTTTAATGTAGTTCTTGAAGAAAAGAGGAGTCATCATAATATTCAAGAAGTTAGACAGATTTCGGAGAAGCTCGAAGATCAAAGACCTTAATTTTCTTTTTCCCTTTACTCTTTTTATTTTTCTTGTCATAGATGGTAAAACTCCTAGGTTTCATATTTCATATATTTACTAAGAACTATATTTTTTTTTTTTAGGGTTGCAATGGAACTCAATATATAATTTAGATTATTTTATTTTTCTTTTCTTGATATTAATGATACTTCAGTTGTTTGTTCAATGTTGTTCATAATGCTTCTAATTGCTTGATTACCAATTAAATTGATTTAGTAACCCTAATAACTTGGAAAAAGGAATTTTGTGTTTAGACTTGGATTGAATAACATATGTTTCAGATTCATTTGTTATGATTAATTGATCTACATGTTAATTAGGAATATATTAGCATGTCATATGTAACCAAATTAGAGTCTAAGCTTAATGAGTTTCTTTTCAATTTAATTTGTATAAAAATATGGTAAATGATTGAGAAAGATATTTTTATAAGACCATCGAAAGATATTTATAAATAAATTAGAACTCTAGATTAATAATTTATTATCATTAGTCAAGTTAAGAGAGTAAAATAAATTCAAATAAAGTGTTGAAAAAGATTATAAACCTAGGCTTTTATTATTTGTTATTTATCATTTGCTTTATCATCATCATCATCATCATTATTTAGTTTTAATTTTTAATTTTTAATAATTTATTTGAATAAGATTAAGTTATTTTAATTTTAGTACTTAATATATTTGGTATCAATTTCTTATGGGATCGATATTCTACTTTGTCACAAATTGCTCGTTGCAATATGTGCATTTGCAAGGTTAATTCTGACAACTATAACAATATCATGAGACCTAAAAAATGAAATATTAATAGGGTAAAATCCTCATGCAACAATATCATGAAATATTATATGAATAAGATCAAAAATCATAAGCTAATAAATAACCATGGAATATTTTAGACTCGATAATTCATGGAAAAAATGGAAATTAATATAATAACATTTTGTAACTCTTGATCTTTCTAGAAATTAATTAAATTAAATAGTCAATAGAATATGAAAAGTTTACTAAATGTTGATTTATATTTTTAAAAAAAATTTATTTTCAAATCATTAATTAATAAAATATAAAAAGATTGAAATAATATAACAACATTTTTTTTGAATTTTCATATGCCTCCCATTTTATTTAAATTCAATGGTTACTAGAATATGAAATATTTTTAATAATGAAACGATTGAAATTATATTTTTTTCTCTTTAAATGTTCATTTAAAAATCATTAATTAATAAAATATGAAAATGTTAAATTTTTTAGGCAAAATAAGAAAATAATAAAATAAATATTCTATTTTTTTCATTTACTTTTTATTAATACATAATTTATTTTAAAAAATAATAGCTATATATATTGAAAATAATATAAGTAATCCTTTTAATTTGATGAGAATAATGCATATTAATTTATTAATTTTGTAAAGCACCATTCTAATAAAATATGTGAAATCCTCTGATTTACTGGTAAAAGTTTTTAAACACATCTATAATAATTTGCATGAGATAATTTTTCATACTTTGAAAATTTTAAAAAAAAAAAAAATAGCCGTTAGGTGGCATAAGTTTATTAAAACATAAGATAAAACATTTAGTATTTGTATTTATTATATAGAAACCTAATTTTACATTTTTTCATAAAAAAACTACTAAAAATATTTGTTATAATTAGTTTTAACTATACATTCGTTGCACGTAAAAAATATAATATGTAATTAATAATATATAATTAATAAAATACATGTTATATTTTGAAGAATATAATAATGAAAATATTAAAAAATATATAATTAATGTTAATAATATTTATGAAAATAAAATAATTAATTTCATCCATAACTGTATAATCACTCCATATTAAAATAATTCTATCATTATTTCAAAAAGTAAAAATGTTATCTTTTCAAGTATTCAAAGTTATTATATCCTCTAATAGTTAGTTGATTAAAATTTTAAATAAGATTTTATCTATATGTGTGTGGTTAAATACTTTGTTTTCTCCACAGTAATTTGGTACAATTACCAATTATCAAAGTTAGTCGCAACATGATAATTGTGGCTTATAGAACATGACATTGCAAGTTAATCGTGATCAATGAAATAAAAATATTAACTTTAATAGGATTTCTAATCTGAAAGTGCGTAATTGATTATTTAATTGTAAAATCAATAACCTTCATATATATGATTATTTTATCCAGAAATACTATATAACATAAAGTTATAAAATATTAAATATGAAGATATTAAAATCTAATATACCTTTATAACATTTTTATGATGTTGGTGTGCAAAAATTAGTAATCTAAGAAAGGATGATTACTTTATGTATTGTTCATTTAATTTTTAATAACATTGGATGTTCTTGTCAGTAACAATTATAATTATTTGAAAATATGAGGTTATTAAGTATAATACAATTTTTATATTTAAGTTTTGAAAATTTGTCAATATAGTTAGTTCATAATTAAATCATTAAATTCCATACTTTTAGATTGAAAAAGTTCTTTTCCTAAAAATGATGAACACTTTTTCAGCTAATAACGAAATCTAATTACAATCTATATCAAACCAATACATAAATATTTATTACAAGGAGAAAAGTAACAATTAAACAAAGCAATTCAAAGTTCATTAAAAAAAATCAGAATACATTACATAAAACAAATGGATTAATAATTTTTTTTTAAGTAATTATAATTTAACTTAAATATCCTTTGATTCCTCCAAATTACATCAATATATTTTGTTATTATTTTTTAATTTGAGAGCTTATTAATAGAGCAATTATGCATATCAATTAATATCATATGAAAATAACATTATATTTTAAAAAATAAGAATAATGATACGTACAAATATAATTATTTAATTAATTTTTATGAGATTTAAGTTTTATTAATAAGTTATTAAGCAGTTAAAATTAATTAATTATAAAAAATAACATACGTAAAATTGATTAATTATAAAAGAAACATAATTCCACAATAAATGACAAATCATATATAAAAAACAAAAAAAAAAGGCAATTTTCATAATAAAAGCCATTATAAATTAGCTATAAATATAATTATGATGAGTCATAATTTTATAATAAAACATGCATAAATTCAAGTTTATTATTACTTATTAAATATTTAGTATTAAAGAAAGAAGCATTTTTTTTATTTGTGATTATAAAATTATAAAATAAACTAAAATAAAAAACCTCTTGGTCTAGTGGCAAGACACCGCATAGGCATTAGATTTTAGGTTCAAAGCCTTGGTAGCAACCTTACCCCATCCCTAAAATGATCCTAAATTTATCAAAAATAAATAAATAAAGTAATTATAAAATAAATAAATAAAATTGGTGCTCTTCATAAATTTTATATCTGGACCGATTATATAAAAATTGTAATTTTCATATGTTATCTCTAATCATACATAACATAAAATCACATAATACTGATATAATATGGATTTGATAGAAAGAATATTAAAAAATAAAATATCCAAAATCAATTCACACTTAACTTCTTAGGTTAATTGTATGTAGGGGTGAAAAAATATTGCTAAAATAAAATTACTTTTCGAAAAGTCTTGAGGCATTATCAATTTTAATATTTAATAAAATATATGAATCCAATTTTAATCAATTTATCATAATAACTTAAGCTACTAATTGAATTTTTCTTGAGTTTAGCAATGCAAATGAGTGAAAATTATTTACCTAAATAATAGATAATTTGGAGTCTATGCATTAATTTTACCATTCTAACATCATATATTAGCATTATAAATTATAAAGTTAACTAAAATTATTTATACATTTTATTATTAATTAAATATCCAAAATTTTAAAATTATTAAAATATGTCGGTTTTCAACAACTATCTAAAGAATATATATATATATATATATTTATATCTTGAAAGTAAATGGCATTAAACCTTTTTTGAATTAAAAATTGATAATGAATTGTATTTTTATATTTAAAAATTTCTTTCAATTAAGAAACACTAATTTCTTTAATTGACAAACAATGAAAAATCATTCAATGTAAGTCATCTAGAAAAAAAAAAGAAAAAAAGAAAACAAAAGTCGTATTATTTATGTTATGAAATACTTATCATATTTAATTTAAAGGTATTCACTATATAAAATATGGTTGAAATCTTTGCATAATTATTTCTTACCCTTTACTTTCAAATAATTCACTAACATGCAAAAGAATTATGCAAATTATTATGTTGAAAGAGACTCTCTATATATTCATAATATTTTTAAATTGGATGCTTCATAAAAGAATTTCAAGAAAATTAAATTAAAGAAAAAAATGCAACAATTTTTTTATCTAATTTAATTAGATTATATCAAATGTTTTCAATTCATTTGGCTATTATTTTATATTATATAATAATTAAACTTCTAGCATTCTGATTTTAAGCATGAGATACATTTCGTATTCGTTTAGAATAGTAAAAATGTTTTATTACTACTATCATTATTAGTTAATTAAAATTGTTTAAATTATGATATGAGTACTATTGATTAATGATTGTGTCAATAACATACCAAACTAAAAAAATGCATTTAATTTATTATCTCTGTATGTAGAACTCTGTTTGTAGAATATTATACTTAGTTATTATTATTTAACAAAAAAAAAATGCTTTTGACAAGTAATTATAATAGTAATATATCAAAACTATAAAAAAATCATATTTAACGTATTGACTTTCTTGGAAAAAAATTTTAATTTGATTGATTATATGAAAATTAAAAATCTTTACATGTCACTTCTAATTATCTGTAATATAAATTATAAATAATATGAATTTAATAAAAGAATAAAATAAATGACAAATTAAAAAAAAAAAAAAACTCAAATTTGGTTCACATCCCAACTTTCAAAACTAATTGTTTATGCAATTTGATTATTTCATAAACAAAATCAATTAATTAAGAATTTTTTGATATACAGTCATCATATATTTATAGCTAGACACAAAAATTATTTATTTAAAAATTTTTATGATTTAATAATAAAATAAAATTTCTAATGTTTATGATATAATGTAATAATTTGAAATTTATTAATAACTCTAAAAATATTACAGACTTAATTTGTATGTCTGATTTGCCTAACATTTTGCATTGTGAAAAAGGCACTATATCTCTTCAGTTCTTCTTACTCTTTATAATCACTAAATCATTTAATAAATAAATAATTAAAACAATTTGTCCAAAACTGAGGGGTGCTTTCTTTCTTATCTTAATTTTATTTCTTTCTTTTTCAATAACCCAAAATTAGTAAATCACAATTACAATTTCACTTGCATTAGCATTATTTTAGTAATATTTTTTAAAAAAATAAAAATTTATTTATTATTTGAATTAATTAAAAAATTATTAATTAAACTTTAATAAAGATCTCAATATTAATAAAAAATAAATAATGACATATCTTCACATAATAAGAAAATGATTAATAAAAACTTAGATTAAAATAGCTAATATTAATAAAAAAATCAATAAAGGAAAATTTAGATTAATAAGGATTGCAAGATTTGTAAGAGAACAATAAATAAAGATCAGTTATATTTTAATTTTTTCATTAATAGAATAAAATAGTTAATAATAAAAAATATATATCAATTAAGAAACTTTACAGTAATGAGGAGCAAAAGGTTAATAAAAAATAATAAATAAAGATTAGTCAATATTTTAATTTAATGAAAATTTATTAATAAAAATATATCAATTAAGAAAAATTTACATTAATAAGGAAGTCAGGGTTTATAAAGAAATATATAAAATTACTCAACATTTTAATTTAATAAGAAAATCATTAATTAATTAAGAATATAATAGTTAATATTATAAATTATTAAGGTTATATATCACTATCTGAGTTTTGATAGTCACTCATATATATATATATATATATATATTACATATATAGATATGTAATAAGACAAGAAAAACGTGTGCCAAAAAAAAAAAAATCCAACCCCAACTACATAAAGACAAAATTGAGTGTTTTATCTCATTTATCTGACAATTCAACCACAGTATTGCCATAGTGATTATCATTCTGTCTTCTTTTTATTCTTATTTATGAAGCTATTTTAAATACGAAAAATTTGGGTTTGCGGATTAGTACCCTTCTAAACCATGAGCATATTATTGTTTTTGTTATCCGAAGAATATTAGCTGGTATCTGAGATAAAAAAACTGCTGCTTAAGCTTCTGGTCTGCATTATCTAACTACATAAGCACAACGGCATTTGTAGCACCTAATGACAAGAATCTCAGTTTTATCCAAATAAAGATCAAAGGTTATGCATAAACTCCGATAATCATTACATTTATTTATTTATTTCTTTTTCTTTGTCATCTCAAATGCTATAGCTTGAAAGCATGTGCAAATATATATATATATATATCATGAAACAAGTACCTTTATACATTTTTTTTTTTTTTTTAGAAAATTGTTACTAAAAGAACTCCATTTAGTCTTGGTATATGATTTTAAGAGCAAAATATTTCACAGTTGTTACCAACAAACAAATGCTTAGGGGAGTCGTATAATCATTCATCATAGCTGTTATTGTAATATTTGTCATACTGCTTAGTCATGTGCATCAGAAATGCACATATAATTCATATAGTACAGCCAATGCAACAGCTTATAGCATTCCGTCTTACATTTTATTTAATTTCCCCATCGAAAACTTTACAACCAAGTTAATGCAATTAAACCAACTTTTTTTGACTGGGAAAATGAAAAACCAAAAATTTGAATGGGGTTTTAAGCAATATTCTTTGTTTTGTGAAAATGAGAAACCGCGCACAAATTATAAGCAGTAAAAGAAGATACATTAAATCAATTTTGGCCATGATGATAACTATATATCAAATTGGTTTTAAATTCTAGCAAACTGACTGACCTCCAGCAACCATACAAAAGCTAACTTTTCATAGCCCTTTTATATAAAAAGATTGTCATGCGGAGTTCCAATATGATTTAAAGTTATAGCCAGTATCCTTAGGCAGACATTATCATGCTATAAAGCACATTGTCACAAGGTAAATGAAGACTAACTTAATATCAGACTGACATGGTATCTTCCTTGGCCTCCCTCTTCTAAGCTTTTGCCTTTCTTCATTTCCGCAAAATCAAATTCTCATTACTATATTTAATTAAAAATGATGAATATAGACAGACAAATAAACAAATATACAAATAAATGAACTTAAACATACAAATAGAGTTAATTCATAAATTAACATTGGTAAGTATGTCCACGAGACACCCCAAACATGAAGGCATAAGTATCCCAATTTCCCAAAATATAGTCTAAAGTACATACTCATTAGAGGGAGAGAGTAAGAAAGGAGTACTCAAGGTTCCCTACTCATCGAGAGATTATTTGTCTCTCTTGTTGACATCTGTTTTTCATCATTTTTGGCTTACCCCTGCTCCAGGTTTTACCTTCCATGTCATTTTACTAAGGTTATTTAACGGCAGACCAAGAAGAGGTTATGAATGAGAGTAAGAAAGACAGAAGACAGTTCCAAAAAACATAACTAGAACATATTTACTTTTTCCTGTTAGTGGTATTACTACAAAACACATTTCTTCAGACTTTCCTTTAATATCTTCGTTATCTATCCAAAATATCAACGAATGCAGATAAATTTCTCTTATTTTATCCTCTCACGGTATCATTACTGTGAAAATATGAAGAAAATATGAGAGATGAGAGAAAGATCTGTGATTTTTGTGTGTTTATTCACATGTACAATGGGGGGATTTATATACATTGAATTATACTAAACTAGGAAAGAATATCTAATAGTGGACTAATATATAATATGGTAATATACAATATATGGTAATTAGCTAGATATTGTAATACCCCCCTCAAACTTAAGGTGGTAAAGCAGAGGATAGCTTGAGTTTGTAGACAAAATCCTAAAATCGTCGGGGTGGATATGATTTGGTGAAAATATTTGCGATCTGAGATTGTGATGAGACAAGGACAAGATATATGGTGCCTTGAAGTACATGATGTCGCACAAGACGACAGTCGATCTCAATATGTTTGGGGCGTTCATGGAAAACGTCATTGTGAGCAATTTGAAGTGCACTATGATTATCACAAAAGAGAGGAGTAGCAGAAGTAGAAGAGACACCCATATCTTGAAGTAGCCATTGTAACCAAAGAAGTTCAGAAGTAGTGTCAACAAGAGCCTGATATTCTGCTTCCGTGTTGGAGCGAGAAACAACTGTTTGTTTCTTACTGCGCCATGAAATAAGAGATGTGCCAAGGAAGAAACAATAGCCAATAGTGGATCAACGATTAGTTAGCTCTCCAGCCCAATCAGCATCAGAGTATGCTCGTAACTCTAGTGGAGAAGAATGACAAAAGTGAAGACCATGAAATAAAGTTCCTCTGACATACCGAAGAATACGAAGAACAGCAGAAAAGTGAGTGATACGAGGTACAGACATGAATTGACTCATGATGTGAACAGCATGTGCAATATTTGGATAGGAGATAGTGAGATAAATAAGACTGCCAACCAATTGGCAATAAAGTGTGCCATCACTGAGAAGATTCCCTTCAGTAGCAGAAAGATGATTACTAGAGTCAAGTGGAGTGCTAGCTGTCTTAGTGTCAGTGATACCATCATGAGAGATGAGATCAGTGGCATACTTTTATTGTGATAAATAATAACCAGATTCATCAGATGATACTTTAAGACCCAAAAAATAACTTAGATTGCCAAGGTCTTTCATCTCAAACTGTTGATGGAGAAAAGATTTAAGAGTAGAGATACTCTGTGTGTCATCATCAGTTATTATCATGTTATCCACATAGAGAAGAAGAAGAGTGCTCCCTTGATCTGTTTTGCATAGGAATAAGGCATGATCATAAAAGCTAGATTGGAAGCCTAGATGTCTAATAGCGAAACTAAATTTTGCAAACCAGGCTCTAGGAGCTTGTTTTAGTCCATACGAGGCTTGGCGAAGATGACAAACCTTATTTGGAGGATGATCATATCCAGAAGAAGGTTACATGTACACTTCTTCCGTGAGATCACCATTGAGAAAAGCATTATTTACATCCATTTGAAATAGCTGCCAACGTTTGCTAGCAGTAACTACAATGAGACTACGGACTAAGGTCAAGCGGGCTACAAAAGCAAATGTCTCCTCATAGTCAATACCATACTCCTGAGTGAATCCTTTAGCAACGAGTCAGACTTTGTATCTTTCAACTGATCCATTGGCTCGAGTCTTAATTTTATAAACCCATTTGCAACCAATAACTGACTTATGTAGAGGCAAGTCGACCAAGTCCCAAGTATTTGTGCTGGTGAGTGATTGTAGTTCTTCCACCATTGTTTGCTGCCATAAAGGGTCAGAACTTGCCTCGCGATAAATGCAAGGTTCATATAAATAGACAATAGCAGAATAAACATGAAAATCATAAAGACTGACAGAGGGTTGACCGACAAGATCAGTACGATGAAGAGTTGGCTGTTGAGGGAGATTTTCTGATGAAGAATGATCATGTGGAAGACTTGGTGGATCCCCAGTTGGAAAAGATACAGTGGAAGTAGGTGTAAGCGAAGGCAAACTGTATGAGCTATTAGAGGAATCTGCAATAAAAATGTTGGGAAAAAGAGATATGGTAGGATCAGAAAAAAACTGATGAAGAGGTTCACTGACTCAAAATTTTGAAAGAGTTGAAAACATTTTATATTCCCAGAAAGTTACATGACGAAAGATATGAAGCCTCTGTGATAAAAGATCCTAACATCTATACCCTTTGTGTTCTGTACCATATCCTAAGAAATAGCAAAGTCGTGCTCTTGGTTCTAGTTTGGTGTACTCATAAGGTTGTAAGAGAACAAAGCAAGCACAGT
>JBBYHK010020289.1:0-10763 GCA_038382065.1 Adansonia grandidieri | reverse complement strand
TTATTCTTTCTAAGGTAAATCTCGGTTAAGGAAAAATTGTTCAATATAAGATTTTTGAATTTTTTTGAAAATTTTTTCTATGATAAGTTTTTTGAAAAATTAGATGGGATTTTAAAACTTCTCTTGATGAGTACTTTAAAATGAATAAGAAATAAAAAAATATAACAATTATTTTTTAAAAAAACTTTAACAAGGTAGAGCTTTTCATAGAATGTTTTCTTTTACAACCTTTTAGGGAGATTTTTTTTACAACCTCTCATAAGGATGCTTAGACCCTTTCAGGAGAATATTTTTTAAATTTTAACATAAAGTCATTTTTAAAATTTATCACAAGGATATATTAAAGCCTTTCTGAAATAAAGCTGTAATTAAGTCGAGGTAAACCCAAATAATAAGGAGTGTAAGTGCGAGCGCGATTTCAAACTCACTCTTTAACTTAACATGAGCTCGATTGAACACTATTTTTTAGATCGAGCTTAGCTTAAGATTAAAATGAACTATTCAAGCTTATCTAGATTAAGCTCATTTACTTTTTACATACTCAAGCTCGAGCTTATTTCATATATAATTTTTTTGTATTTAAATTAATGAATTTTTTTAAATGATATAATGACAAAAAAAGTTAAAGAATTAACACAACAAGCAAATCTCAATTTTTCTAAACACAAAAATAGAAAATTCTCATACAAAATAAGAAAAAAAATTACATTACTATATCATTTTAAAATTCATTAAACTTGACATAAAATCCCATTTAAGTTTATAATCTACAAACAATACTACAATATCAAATGATTCACGATATTGTCTTCGACTGAAGCAAGGACAACCTCTTTGCATAGCATAGCAATCCACTTGGAAAAAATGCAAAAATAATAATTTTCAAGGTTAGATCATAGCTTACCATCATCAAAGTTCCACCTAAACAAGGTCGAGAATTAGAAAAATTAAATATAGCTTGAGTTATAAAATTAACTATTCAAATTCATCACAAAATGCATGATCTAATGAAAAACCAAGTGTCAATACAAAAAAAATGAATGACAGATGAAAATATTTCATACTATTCAAGATAATACATATCTTCACCTTGAAAGATTTTAAGAGCATTTTCAATTGGTTTTTCTCTTTCTATATAAACAAAGCAAAAGGAAAAACAATTAAAAGTCAAATAAAAGTAAAGATAGTCTCAAAATTCAAACAAATAATCACAATAAATAAACTCATTTTATTTTTCTTCTTCACTTCATGAAGATTCTGACATTAATCTCCTTGAAAAAGTAATGTTTGCATTGTATCAAGAGCTAAAGAGGCATGATAAGTATCAATAACTCCATTTCTCGCTCTAAAAATAGCCTCTAGAGCCATTGTAGTTATAGAATTTGTGAGTATATCATGAGCTATTTGTACAAAATATGATACTTTAAAGTACTAGTTTTCCACCATTCGAATGCATTAATCTTACTGGCATCACTTTTACAAGTAAAGCAACCCTTAGCTAATAGACATATAGATCATATTATTATGGTTGAGTAGTTTTAACTGATTTTACATCATATGAAAATTCAAACCAACTTAAAAAAGAAACATCGTTATTCGCACCATTACCACCATATCAAGCATTTGAGTTTCAACATTATGCTTGATGTCATGTTGAAACTTATGAACAGACTTCTTATAAATCTTTTTAAATTATCTTGAACTCTAGCAACATTTTTTCTTCTCTATCAAAGTACATTTAAGGAAAACTTTATTTAACCACCCTTATTTTGCATCTTAAATCCAAAATAGTAGCTGTAATTGCTAACAAATTGCATTCTACTTGATACTTATTAAATTTATTCTTCATTTGATAAACCATTGCTTGAACAAACTTATTTTCATCATTCATTTTTTTTATCCAATACACTTTTACATGATATATTTCATTAAAAAATAAGTTTGAGGTAGGATAATTACTTTTGGAAATGATATTTATGGTTGAATTAAAAACTTCTAAATACTTATAGATTTACTTTACCTTTTCACAATCTTCAAGATTTAGACAACAATAATAATGAAATTCCCAATCTTTGAACCTTGAAAACACTTTTTTTTTTAATTTGATTGCAATATAAGATATTTCAAATATTAAGTCCAACTTGTTTTATAATTGAGAAATTAGTTTTCTATCAAGCAATTGTAACTATTGTCCACTGTTAGAAAATGAGTTAAATCTTACCTCATTTTGATTAATAAAATTGAAACTTTCATATCTATATTCAATTATATGCTTAATCTTAAAAAGGCCATCTTAAACCATAAAATTAAGATGTGTGCACAACATCAAACATGAAACAAATGTTCCTCTACAAAGCAACCTTTTTCTTTCTCGAAAATATGTCATTAAGAATTCTAATAGCCACATCGTTGCTTGAAGCATTGTTAATAAAAATCGTAAACATATTATTTTTTATTCCATATTTCCTCAAACGCTTAAAATTACAATGAACAATATTAGCACTATAACAAGGAAGATATATATCACCAAAGCTTTTGACATGTTTTTGCATCTTTCAATTAAAACCTATAAAACATGCTGTCAGAACCATGTACTTAATCTTTGATTACTTGACTTTCATAAATTAATTGTCATACTAGTTTTACTAATAGCCTTTAACAATGCCTATAATTTCTTTTTTTCTAATCCAAAGACTTGCATATAATCTTTATTAATAGTATTAAATGATATTTTTCCCATTCAGTGTTCCTATAGTTTCGTATCATGTTAAAACCTTCCTTTTTCGTAATAAAAAATGGATGTTCACGCCTGAGTATCCAATGTGCAGCCACCTTTCTTATCTTTACCATATTGAACTTGCCATTTGTAAAAGTAGGTAGGATTTGTACATCATCACTTGCGTCTACTGGTTGAAAGTTAATCTTTTTTTGTTGATTTTGAAAAATTTTTCATTGCACACAAGATTTTAAATGTCTCAAAAGCTAAGTTATGATTTTACTTGCTATAGTAGCTAACTTTATTTTACAATATACACAATCTCTTTTTTTAGAACGATCAAAAACATTGAGTTCCTTGAACTCCAACCAAACAATAATTTTTTTTATCTCTTTCTATGATGACTTAATTCTTTATCATTGGCATCAGTGGTTGGGGTTTTATTTATGTTAACATCCATAGCATTTAAAGCTTCATTGATTATTTCATTATCATCATTTAACATAGGTTCACTTGTAGAATTTGTTGTCCTTTAACATGGTGGTGGAAACTCTTGGTATGGTTGATGACATGTTTAAAAAAAATATTAATATCTAACACCAAGTTAAATCCGAATTAAAAATATGAAATGATTATATGTAAAAAAATGCTAATAACAAACAAAAATATTCAATAGATAAAAGCGATCATATATCACTCATTCACCATATAAAATCTTGTTGAAAACCGGTAAAAAGAAGTTTTTCTATTCTGTGTTTTATAGTATTACAATACACATATTTATATTACAGCTCTAGCACATCTTAAACCTAAAGTTAACCATAATCAAAATCTCATGATTTATGGGATTGATTAGAAAAATTAAATGCTAAATCTAATCCCATTATTTATAGAAATCTTATCTTATAGTCAAAACTCCTAAGTAACTTCCTAAAATAGTCACTTAGCTATACACATTTTCTCACACTCCCTCTTAAGCTAGTGAATAGGTATCACCCATTCCCAGCTTACATACAATAGTTTGAAATACTAGATTACTCAGTCTTTTAGTAAGAACATCAACAAGCTATCCATTTGTAGGTAGAAATAGTGTATAAATTAGTCTACTTTCCAGTTTTTCTTTGATAGAGTATTTGTTAATTTCAATATGTTTGTTTGATCATGTTGTACTGGATTATGAGCTGCGCTAATTATAGCTTGGTTGTCATAATTGAGTCTTATGGGGCTACCCCATTTAATCTTTAAAGCTTCAAGAATGATTTTCAACCATAGAAGTTCACACACACCTTGAGCCATTGCTCTAAATTCAGCTTCTACACTTCACCAAGCTACTATGCTTTGTTTTTTACCTTCCCATGTCACAAGATTTTCACTGAGAAAGGTGCAATACCCTGAGGTCGATCTTCTATTATCAATTGATGCTCCAAAATTAGCATCACTATATGCCTCAAGCACTAATCTTCTATTTCTTCTAAACAAAATACCTTTTCCTAACATTTCCTTGAGATACTATAGTACTCTGTAGGCTGTTTGTAGATGAACCTCTTTTAAAATTATGCAAAAACTGACTAATCACACCTACTGCATATGCTATATCTGGTCATGTATGAGATAGATAAATAAGTTTTCCTATTAGGCGTTGATACATTTCTTTATCTATTGTAGTTTCTTCTTTTGCTTTCCCAAGTTTAAATTAGGATCCATGGGTGTACTTGCAGACCTGCATGCTGTCTTGCTAGGTTTTTTGAGAAGATCTATGACATACTTTTGCTGGGAGATAAAAATTCTTTCCCTAAAGTAAGTAACCTATATTCAAAGAAAATACTTTAGCCTTCCTAACTCTTTGATCTCAAATTCCTTAGCCAAGTATTGCCTTAGGGCCTATTTCTTTTTAACATTATTTTTATCACTATTATATCATCCATATATACCAAAAGTGCTGTAACTCCCCCTAAAGGAGAATGCTTAATAAATAATGAGTGATCTCTTTGGCTTTGTTTGTACCTCTTATTTAACATAACTTTCACAAATCTTCCAAACCATGCTCGTGGTGAATGTTTGAGGCCATACAAGGCTCTTTTTAATTTTCACATAGTATGAGCTGTCAAGTTTTTTTTGTAACCTGGTAGAACCTCCATATAAATCTTTCATCAAGTTCCCCATGAAAGAAAGCATTCTTGACATCAAACTGTTGCAAATCCTAACCGTAATTCACTGTTAGTGGTAGCAACAATCTAACTATATTCATTTTTGCAACAAGAGTGAAAGTCTCTAGGGAGTCAATTCCTAGGTCTGAGTGTATCCTTTGGCTACCAACCTTTCTTTGTATCTTTCAATCGACCCATCTGCCTTATACTTCACATATACACCTATTTATAGCCCATTAGTTTTTTTCCTTCTGGTAACTTCACTAATTCCCAAGTTTTATTCTTTTCTAATGCCTCTATCTCCATATTCATGCTTGTTTCCATTTTTCATTAGACAAAGCCTCGGATAAGGTAACAGGGATAGAGATAGTGTTTAGGCATACAAAAAATGCTCTATGTATTGATGAAAATTTCTCAAATGATAAAAAATATGCAAGTAGATATAAAAGCTAATTTGTCTACTTCCTAGTTCCTTTCCTAATAGCAATTAAAAGTTTTTTATCATCATTATTCAAATAAAATTCAGTATCAGGGTTGGAATTTGTTACCTTATTTGAAGAATTTGAGTTGGACTCTTGAACTTGCATAGGTTCAGGACTAGCTATCTTCTTCCTTGTGAACACATTATTTTTGCCAAATCTTACATCTCTCAAAGCAAAATCAATCATAGGTTTAGGCATAGATGGTTCACTTAATGTCTCCAGTATAGGTTTAGGTTTGGTCGCATGTGTAGGTATAAGCTCAAACACAGGTTCAGATATGGGTTTCAGACACAGACATGGGTTCAGACATGGACACAAGTTCATATACAAGTTCAAATACGGGTTTAAATAGATTCTTAGAAGGTGTGTATATAGGAAGTGATGGTAAGTCAAGTAAGAAACCTTCACTATCCTTATCTTCTTTAGTTAAATTCTTCGCCTGAAGATAAGGATTTTTGAAGTACGACTCTTGTTCATTGAACGTGACATCTACTGAGACATAAAACTTTTTTTATGGAGGGTGATAGCAGTTATACCCTTTTGAGTTGAGAATAGCGTATAAAGACATTTTAGAGCCCATTGGATCTAATTTCCCTTTACTTTAGCTGTGAACATGAACAAATAACACGTATCCAAAAGTCCTAAGTATAAGGTTATTTGTTGTGTTTAGATTTGGGTAAAATATGGATAGTATGTCCATAAGACTCTTGATGCCTAAAGCTCTTGATGGTAAACGATTTATTAGGTTAGTGGCTGTAAGAACCACTTCTCCCTAAAAAATTTTAGACACACATTTTAAAACAACAAGACTTATGTCTTTTTAAGAAGATGACCATTTTTCTTTTCTGCTACTCTATTTTGTTATGGAGTATTAACACATGATGACTTATGTATGATCCTTTTTTTTTTGAAAAAATGGAGTGAGAACTTGATTGAAATAGTATTTAGCATTATTAGACCTAAACCTATTGATTTTGACTCTAAATTTATTTTTTTATCATGAAACAGAAATTAAAGACTACTATACTAAAATTAAATTTATGCTTAAGAAGAAAAACCCAAGTAACACGGGTGTAATCATCTATGAAAGAAATAAACTACCTTGCCCCAAAAACATTTGGAATAATAGATGGACCTTATATATCACTATGAATAAGATGAAAAGGAACATGGCTTCTTTTGTTACTAATCAAAATACACACTTATTTTTAACAAGTTCACACACCTCACATTGAAAATGTTCAGCATTTAATTGTAAACAATGATGGAAACATAACTTTAATAATCCTAAATGATGGATGTCCAAGTTTATTGTGATAGAGTAAGATTTTCTCTTTATTGGATAAAACTAACTCTGATATGAGAGAAGAAGACAACCTATCCTTGGTTATGTTTGGCAGAAGTGATGGATCAAGATAATAAGGGCCATTCCTTTCCTTGGCACGTCCAATCATCCTCCCTGAATCCTTCTCCTCAAATATACAATAATTGTTTTTAAAAATCACATTGCAGCAAAATTTTTGGTGAGTTTTTGTATACCGACTTGGTTTGTAGACAATTTAGGAACATGAAGAACATTTTTAATGGTCACCAATAGGGTAATTTTAACATCGTTTTAACTTGCTACCGTGATTAAAGACCCATCAGTAGTGGCTATCTTCCTATTGCTTGGACATAGGGAATAGGTAGAAAATTTATTTGATAGGTGTGTCATGTGATCTGTTGCTCTTGAATCTATGACCCAAGAGTCAGTAAAAGCTGTACCTAAGACATTTAATCTAATGAAAGATGGAAACTTACTTGAATATGCTAAAGAACAAATACCTAGAGATTCTTCATTTTTTCATAGCTTTTGATAAATGATTTTACTCTTTCAATCTCTTCTTGGTTCAGACCACCTAACTTGTTTGAAAAACATGTAGCAATGTGGGCTTGCCCCTTGTTCTTTGATTGTCCTCTTTTCTAACCCCATTCCTGACTTGCAGGTTTTCCATGAAGTTTTCAATACTTGTCACGAGTGTGACAAGACTTCTTGAGTAAGTGCAAAACAGTCCATCAGGATTTTGAGTTTTCTATTGACCTCTTTTCTCTTTTGCAGATTTTGTTCCCTTTTTTCCTACCACCATGGCAGAATTATCAATGTTTGGTGGTTCATGCATCAACCTTCTTTTGCTTTCTTCACTTCGAATTAAGGCCATCGCTTCATTAAAACATGGAGCCTCTGATTTCTCAAGAATTTGTATCCTCACTTGATCAAATTCTGAATTAAGTCCAACTAGGAACTCATAAACTCTGTCTTATTCAATGAAATTTTTTATGACTGTAGCATTTTCAGGACACTTGCTTTGTATCATCCGATAGTGATCCAATTCCTACCACAACTATTTTTGTTGATTTGCATATTCGCTGACAGTTTTATTCCTTTGTTTTGCCGCCATTGTTTTCACCTTGACCTCGTACAATTGAGCCACGTCTCTGACTTTAGAAAAAGTCTGCTGCATTGCATCCCAAATATCCTTTATAGTGTTCATAAATATGCAAGTGTAACTTATTTCAAGAGTAATCAAGTTCCACAACCATACCATAATCATGGAATCCTTCTCTTCCCATGCTCCAAACTTCGAATCTCTTGGGTTAAGACCGGTACCCATAAGATGGCTGATCTTCCCTTTTTCTTTTAACATTGTATGGATAAGTTGTGACCACTTAAGGTAGCTTTCTCCATCTAACTTGTAAGTGAAGTGAATGCTTTGCAACTCTCTGGGTTGTTGAAATCAGATTACCTCATCTTATTAGGTTGGAATAATTATCCTCTATATTTTTGACATTATAAGAATGGAAAGAAAAAGAATAATTATAGTGATTGTAATTAAGAATAGGCCGGGGACAGATTATGGTGACAGCAATGAAGTCCAAGAAACTTAACTAAATAGTTGGCAATTAAGGCCAGAAAAAAATGAAAGACCGAATCCCTACAGCTCTGATGCCATGTTGAAAACTGGTAAAAAGAAGTTTTCTGTTCTTTTTTTAGAGTATTACAGTACACATATTTATATTACAAGCCTAGCACTCATCTAAAAACTAAAGTCAAAACCATAATTTATGGGATTGATTAAAAAAAATCAAAATTTGAATTTAATCCCATTATTTATGGGAATCCTATCTTATAGTCAGAATTCCTAAGTAACTTTTGAAAATAATCACCTAGCTTGACACATTTTCTCACAAATCCAATTGAAAGCAATTTACAAGTTCAATTGTTCATAAAGTCATTGAATGGCATGGTATAGAAACCAAACATGTAGAGATGCAAAAACCAAAAAAACAACCGTTTTGCTTTTTCCATTTTTACCTATCCACTATTTCCTTACTAAAAATATTGATACAAGACGACAATGAAATCGCACAAAGTTGCTCTTTTGATTAAATTTTAACCTTTTTTACCATCCCAAAGGCTATATAAGTTTTTACTTTGACTATATTTGAAATTTTTGAAGCATTTAACTTAAATTTCTTCCATATATACAGTAATGACTACATTATGGGTTATTCAACTCATCCCTGCTATTAACCAACATAGTTTTGTTTAGGTGAGGGCAAAAGCTTGTTTGTGTTTCCTTTTTCATAGTTGTAATATTTATGTATTTAGACTTGTCAATTTTGATCCAACCTTGAAAAACCCGACCTAACTTGATTTGACCAAAAAAAGTCAACAACCCAAAACCAGTTAATTTGAACTCTAAACAACTCTAACTCAAACTAAGTATAATTTTATTTCAAAAACAGTAAGTTAATAAAAATAATATCTATAACATAGTTGTTTTTAATTTTATAACTTGTAATTATATTGGATTAAGATAAATTTTGTAAATACAACATGGTGTTTATAAAATTGATTATGTTTCTATTTTTATTATTTTATCTTTATGTAAAATAATATAATAATTATACATGTGCCTATTCTAACAAATTTTTAACATATGATTAGTTTAAATTTTTTTAATTGTTATTGTGAAAAATAAGTCCTAACCTTGTTCTGTTTATAACTCTACAAAAAGATTGCTTAATAGTGGTCTATATAATTGTCATTGTCCTATTCATAATTTTTTAATATGTGATTATTTCTCATTTGGGTATGATAAAAAGAGCACACTCGTAACCATCATTATCAAAGATCGAAGATACTTTTATTTCTTTCGTTGGGGTTGGACTTGAATAAAGGAATGAAAAAAATTCGAGCTATGACCCAATCGATGAATATTTCTACTCAAAAGAGAAACTTTTTCCTTTTTGAAAAAAAAATGAAAAACATGAGGGGAACTATAGAAATTGTTGGATCTTTCTTGTGATTGATTTTTCTATATCCAAAAAAGTTGCAGAAGATAGTGTCAATTAAAAATTTAATATTCAACCAAGTAAATGTTTAAAAAAAAACTCAATATAATTTGACAAGATGTTTCGAATTGATAGTACAATTTGATAATTCTTGAATTTCAATATTCAAATACACTTATATATATTGTCATTTTTTTACTTGTAAACGTAAAAAATCTACAATAAAAGAAATAAATCATAATCTTATTGATCAAATCAAAGCCAAAGACCACAACTCCGTTTAAAATGTTGAAGTATACTTTGCAGAAAAAATCTTTTTAGCAAGTAGATCTTAACAATTGATCAACAGAATTAGATTTTAATAAATGAAAAAAAATATAAAATATAAAAAATATATTGAATGAAAATTAAACTCTATCAAACCTTTTAATAAACACATAAAAAATCCAAACTCCAAACCAAAAGCCTATGAGTTCAAAAATTAAAGCAAAAATCTAAAATTAGAAACAATTATAATAAACTAATAAAGACAACAAGGCATAAAGAAAAAATAATAAAAAAATTAGCTATCAACTAAAAAAACATAATTTTAAATATAAAATAAAATTAAAGAAATTTTAAAAATATATACATATATTTTAATTTTTCATCAATCCACATTATTATAAATTTCTTTTGACACTAATATTGACTTTGAAATCATATTTATTAGCCCCCCATGATTCTTAAACTTTTTTTCACCATCTTTTAAATCTAACAATTAAAGAAAAAAACAATTATCATGTAAACAATCATTAGACATAAAAAGATCTAGAATTATTTATATATTAATATCATATTTTTCTATTGATATAGTCAATAAAGAGTAATTTTTAAAACTTTAGCATTGTTAAATGAAAAAGTACTTGTCCACTTGTTCTAAGACTCTACCACCTATAGTAAATGTTGATTTTAAAGTAACAATGGTGATATGAATACTCAAAATATCCCTTGCCATTGTTCTCGATTTATTTAATAAACGAACATTAAATTTTTATTCATGGTCATTTATTTAACTTAATAGAGAAACAAAAATTGAATTGT
>JBBYHK010020268.1:0-10766 GCA_038382065.1 Adansonia grandidieri | reverse complement strand
ATTCTAAAAAATGGTGGGAAGTGAAGTTTTTCTTATGACACCAAAGCATCAATATCATTTATCCCAATGAGGATAATGTGTTTATGGGGCCCATTCATGAAAACAAAAGAGATTATTACGTGAATCCATGATTATCCCAATTGACAAGTGAACTTTGATTCTAAAAAATGGTGTGAGGTGAAGTTTTTCTTATGAAACCAAAGCATCAGCTCATTTATCCCAATGAGGAGAATGAAATTATGGTGCCCAATCATTAAAAGAATTGAGATTATTATGTGAATCTTTGTTTATCCCAGTTGAAAGATGAATATTAAATCAAAAATTGGTAGAAAAAGAAGTTTTTCTTATGAAACCAAAGCATCAATACCATTTTATCCCAATGAGGAGAATGTTTTTATGTGCCCAATCATGAAAAGAAAGGAGATTATCACGTGAATCCATGATTATCCCAATCGACGAATGAACTTTGATTCTAAAAAGTGGTCAGAAGTGAAGTTTTTCTTATAAAACCAAAGCATGAATTCATTTACCCAATGTGGAGAATGAATTTGTGGCACGGAATCATTAAAAAAACAAGATTATTACCCGAATCTATGGTTATCCTAATAGACAAATGAACTTTGATCCTAAACAATGGTGGGAAGTGAAGTTTTTCCTACAAAACCAAAGCATCAATTTATTTATCCCAATAAAAGGAATGCGTTTATGGTGCCTAATCATGAAAAGAAAGGAGATTATTACATGAATCCGTGTTTACCATATTTGGTAGACGAACTTTGATTCTAAAAAATGGTGGGAAGTGAAGTTTTTCATGTGAAACGAGAGCATCAATTCATTTATCCCAATGAGTAGAATGAATTTGTGGTGCCCAATCATTAAAAGAAAGGACATTAGTATGTAAATCCATGATTATCCCAATTGAAAGACGAACATTAATTCCAAATTTAGTAAAAAGAGAAGTTTTTCTTTCGAAACCAAAGCATCAGTATCATTTATCCCAATGAGGAGAATCTGTTTATGGTGCCCAATCATGAAAAGGAAGAAGATTATTACACAAATCCTTGTTTACCCAATTGATTATGAACTTTGATTCTAGAAATGGTGGGAAGTAGAGTTTTTTTATGAAACCAAGGCATTAATTCGTTCATACCAGTAAGGGAAATGCGTTCATAGGGCCTAATCAAGAAAAAAAAGGAGACTATTATGTGAATATATGTTTGCCACATTTGATGAACAAATTTTGATTCTAAAAAATGGTGGGAAGTGAAGTTTTCCTTATGGAACCAAAGCATCAATATCATTTATCCAATGAGGAGACTGTGTTTATGGTGCCCATTCATGAAAAGAAAGGAGATTTATTACGTGAATCCATGATTATCCTAATTGACAAATAAACTTTGAATCTAAAAAAAGGTGCGAAGTGAAGTTTTTCTAATGAAACCAAAGCACCAACTTATTATCCCAATAAGGAGAATGAAATTATGGTGCCCAATCATTAAAAGAATGGAGATTATTATGAGAATCCATGTTTATCCCAGTTGAAAGACAAATAATAATTCAAATATTGGTAGAAAAAGAAGTTTTTCTTATGAAACCAAAGCATCAATACCATTTATCCTAATGAGGAGAATGTGTTTATGGTGTCCAAACATGAAAAGAAAAGAGATTATCACGTGAATCCATGATCATCCCAATCGACAAATGAAATTTGATTCTAAAAAGTGGTGGGAAGTGAAGTTTTTCTTATCAAACCAAAGCATCAATTCATTTACCCAATGCAGAGAATGAATTTGTGGCGCGGAATCATTAAAAAAAGAGATTATTACCTGAATCTACGATTATCCTAATTGACAAATGAACTTTGATTTTAAAAATTGGTGGGAAGTGAAGTTTTTCTTGTGAAACCAAAGCAGCAATTCGTTTATCCCAATAAGGAGAATGCATTTATGGCACCCAATCATGAAATGAAAAGAGAATATTACATGAATCCGTGTGTACCACATTTGATAGACAAACTTTGATTCTAAAAAATGGTGGGAAGTGAATTTTTTCTTATGAAACCAAAGCATCAATTCATTTATCCCAAAAAAGAGAATGTGTTTATGGTGCCTAATCATGAAAAAAAGAGATTATTACGTGAATCTGTGTTTACCACATTTGATAGATGAACTTTGATTCTAAAAAATGGTGGAATGTGAAGTTTTTCTTATGAAACGAATACATAAGTTCATTTATCCCAATGAGTAGAAAGAATTTATGGTGCCCAATCATTAAAAGAAAGGACATTATTATGTGAATCCGTGATTATACCAATTGAAATACAAACATTAAGTCCAAATTTGGTAGAAAGAGAAGTTTTTCTTTTGAAACCAAAGCATCAATATCGTTTATCCCAATAGGGAGAATGTGTTTATGGTGCCCAATCATGAAAAAGAAGAAGATTATTATGTGAATCCATGTTTATCCCAATTGATAGACGAACTTTGATTCTAGAAATAGTGGGATGTAAAATTTTTCTTATGAAACCAAGGCATCAATTCGTTTATCCTAGCAAAGAGAATGCATTTATGGTGCCCAATCAAGAAAAAAGAAGGAGATTGTTACGTGAATCTATGTTTACTACATTTGATAGACAAATTTTGACAAAATGGTGGGAAGTAAAGTTTTTCTTGTGAAGCCAAAGCATCAATATCATTTATCCCAATTAGGAGAATGTGTTTATGCTGCCCATTCATGAAAAGAAAGGAGTTTATTACGTGAATCCAAGATTATCCCAATTGACAAATGAACTTTGATTCTGAAAATTGGTTGGAAGTGAAGTTTTTCTTCTAGAACCAAAGCATCAACTCTTTATCCTGATAAGGAGAATGAAATTATGGCAGCCAATCATTAAAAGAATGGAGATTATTATGTGAATCCATGTTTATCCCAGTTGAAAGATGAACATTAATTCAAAAATGTAGAAAGAGAAGTTTTTCTTATGAAACCAAAGCATCAATACAGTTCATCCCAATAAGGAGAATGCGTTTATGGTGCCCAAACATGAAAAGAAAGGAGATTATCACGTGAATCCATGATTATCCCAATCGACAAATGAACTTTGACTCTAAAATGTGGTGGGAAGTGAAGCTTTTCTCATGAAACCAGAGCATCAATTCTTCTTACTCAATAAGGAGAATGAATTTGTGCTGTGCAATCATTAAAAGAAACGAGATTATTACGTGAATCCATGAGTATCCCAATTCACAAACAAACTTTGATTCTAGAAAATGGTAGGAAGTGAAGTTTTTCTTATAAAACCAAAGCATCAATTCGTTTATCCCAATAAGGAGAATGCATTTATGGCACCCAATCATGGAAAGAAAAGAAATTGTTACGTGAGTCCGTGTTTACCACATTTGATAGATGAACTTTGATTCTAAAAAATAGTGGGAAGTGAAGTTTTTCTTGTGAAACGAAAGCATCAATTCATTTATCCCAACGAGTAGAATAAATTTATGGTGCCCAATCATTAAAAGAAAAGAGATTATTGTGTAAATCCATGATTATCCTAATTGAAAGACGGTCATTAATTCCAAATTTGGTAGAAAGAGAAGTTTTTCTTTCAAAACTAAAGCATCAATATCATTTATCCCAATGACGAGAATATGTTTATGTGCCTAAACATGAAAAGAAAGAAGATTATTACGCGAATCCATGTTTTTTCCAATTGACAGATGAACTTTGATTCTAGAAATGGTGGGAAGTAAAGTTTTTCTTATGAAACCAAGGTATTAATTTGTTTATCCTAGTGAGGAGAATGCATTTATGGTGCCCAATCAAGAAAAGAAAGGAGATTATAACATGAATCTATGTTTACCAAATTTGATAGATAAATTTTGATTCTAAAAAATGGTGGGAAGTGACGTTTTTCTTATGACACTAAAGCATTAATATCAGTTATCCCAATGAGAAGAATCTGTTTATGGTGCCCATTCATGAAAACAAAAGAGATTATTACGTGAATCCATGATTAACCCAATTGATAAATGACCTTTGATTCTAAAAAGTGGTGCGAGGTGAAGTTTTTCTTATGAAACCAAAGCATCAAGTCATTTATCTCAAAGAGGAGAATAAAATTATAGTGCCCAATCATTAAAAGAATGGAGATTATTATGTGAATCCATGTTTACCTCAGTTGAAAGATGAACATTAATTCAAAAATTGGTGGAAAGAGAAGTTTTTCTTATGAAACCAAAGCATCAATACCATTTATCCTAATGAGAAGAATGTGTTTATGGTACCCAATCATGAAAAGAAAGGAGATTATCATGTGAATCAGTGATTATCCCAATTGACAAATGAACTTTGATTCTAAAAAGGGGTGGGAAGTGAAGTTTTTCTTATGAAACCAAAGCATCAATTCATTTACCCAATGAGGACAATGAATTTGTGGCTTGCAATCATTAAAAGAAACAAGATTATTACTTGAATCCTTGAGTATCCCAATCGGCAAAGGAACTTTGATTCTAGAAAGTGGTGGGAAGTGAAGTTTTTCTTATGAAATAAAAGCATCAATTCATTTATCCCAACAAGGAGAATGCATTTATGGTGCCCAATCATGAAAAGAAAGGAGATTATTACATGTATCCATGTTTACCACATTTGATAGTGAACATTGAGTCTAAAATATGGTGGGAAGTGAAGTTTTTCTTATTAAACGAAAGCATCAATTCATTTGCTCCAATGAGTAGAATGAACTTGTGGTGCCCAATCATTAAAAGAAAGGAGATTATTATGTGAATCCATGATTATCCCAGTTGAAAGATGAACATTAACTCTAAATTTGGTAGAAAGAAAAGTTTTTCTTTCGAATCCAAAGCATCAACATCATTTATCCCTATGACGACAATGTGTTTATGGTGCCCAATCATGAAAAGGAAGAAGATTATTATGCAAATCCATATTTATCCCAATTAACAGACAAACTTTGATTCTAGAAATGGTAGGAAGTAAAGTTTTTCCTATGAAACCAAGGCATCAATTCATTTACCCCAGTAAGGAGAATGCATTCATGGTGCCCAATCAAGAAAGAAAAGGAGATTATCACGTGAATCTATGTTTATCACATTTGATAGACAAATTTTGCTTTTAAAAAATGGTGGGAAGCGAAGTTTTTCTTATGAAACTAAAGCATCAATATCATTTATCCCAGTGAGGAGAATGTGTTTATGGTGCCAATTCATGAAAAAAAAGGAGATTATTACGTGAATCCCTGATTATCCCAATTGACAAATGAACTTTAATTCTAAAAAATGGTGCAAAGTGAACTTTTTCTTATGAAACCGAAGCATTAACTCATTTATTCCAATGAGAAGAATGAAATTGTGGTGCCCAATCATTAAAAGAATGGAGATTATTATGTGAATTCATGTTTATCTTAGTTGAAAGATGAACATTAATTCAAAAATTGGTGCAAAGAGAAGTTTCTCTGATGAAACCAAAGCATCAACACCATTTATCCTAATGAGGAGAATGTGTTTATGGTGCCCAATCATGAAAAGAAAGGAGATTATCATGTGAATCAATGATTATCCCAATCGACAAATGAACTTTGATTCTAAAAAGTGGTGGGAAGTGAAGTCTTTCTTATGAAACCAAAGCATCAATTCATTTACCCAATGAGGACAATGAATTTATGGCTCGCAATCATTAAAAGAAACAAGATTATTACGCAAATCCATAAGTATCCCAATTGGCAAAGGAGCTTTGATTCTAGAAAGTGGTGGGAAGTGAAGTTTTTCTTATGAATTGAAAGCATCAATTTGTTTATCCCAATAAGGAGAATGCATTTATGGTGCCCAATCATGAAAAGAAAGAAGATTATTACGTGAATCCGTGTTTACCATATTTGATAGATGAACATTGAGTCTAAAATATGGTGGGAAGTGAAGTTTTTCTTATTAAACGAAAGCATCAATTCATTTGTTCTAATGAGTAGAATGAACTTGTGGTGCCCAATCATTAAAAGAAAGGAGATTATTATGTGAATCCATGATTATCCCAATTGAAAGATGAACATTAATTCCAAATTTGGTAGAAAGAGAAGTTTTTCTTTCGAATCCTAAGCATCAACATCATTTATCCCCATGAGGACAATGTGTTTATGGTGCCCAATCATGAAAAGGAAGAAGATTATTACGCGAATCCATATTTATCCCAATTGACAGACAAACTTTGATTCTAGAAATGGTGGGAAGTAAAGTTTTTCCTATGAAACCAAGCATTGATTCATTTATCCCAGTAAGAAAAATGCATTCATGGTGCCTAATCAAGAGAAAAAAAGGAGATTATCACGTGAATCTATGTTTACCACATTTGATAGACAAATTTTGATTTTAAAAAATGGTTGGGAAGCAAAGTTTTTCCTATGAAACTAAAGCATCAATATCATTTATCCCAGTGAGGAGAATGTGTTTATGGTGCCCATTCATGAAAAGAAAAGAGATTATTATGTGAATCCCTTATTATCCCAATTGACAAATGAACTTTAATTCTAAAAAATGGAGTAAAGTGAACTTTTTCTTATGAAACTGAAGCATCAACTCATTTATTCCAATGAGGAGAATGAAATTATGGTGGCCAACCATTAAAAGAATGGAGGTTATTATGTGAATCCAAGTTTATCCCTATTGAAAGATGAACACTAATTCAAAAATTGGTAGAAAAAGAAGTTTTTCTTATGAAACCAAAGCATCAATACCATTTATCCCAATGAGAAGAATGTGTTTATGGTGCTCAATCATGAAAAAAAAGAGATTATCATGTGAATCCATGATTATCCCAATCGACAAATGAACTTTGATTCTAAGAAGTGGTGGGAAGTGAAGTTTTTCTTATGAAACCAAAGCATCAATTCATTTACCCAATGCGGAGAAGGAATTTATGGCACGAAATCAATAAAAAAATGAGATTATTAACTGAATCTATTATTAGCCTAATTGACAAACGAAATTTGATTCTAAACCATGGTGGGAAGTGAAGTTTTTCCAACTAAACCAAAGCATCAATTCGTTTATCCTAATAAGAAGAATGCATTTATGGTGCCCAATCATGAAAAGAAAGGAGATTATTACATGAATCTGTGTTTACCACATTTGATAGACGAACTTTGATTCTAAAAAATGGTGGGAAGTAAAGTTTTTCTTATGAAACAAAAGCATTAATTTATTTATCCCAATGAGTAGAATGAATTATGGTGCCCAATCATTAAAAGAAAGGAGATTGTTATGTGAATCCGTGATTATCCCAATTGAAATACGAACATTGATTCCAAATTTGGTCGAAAGAAAAGTTTTTCTTTCAAAACCAATGCAACAATATCGTTTATCCCAGTGGGGAGAATGTGTTTATGGTGCCCAATCATGAAAAGGAGGAAGATTATTATGCAAATCCATGTTTATCCCAATTGATAGATGAACTTTGATTCTAGAAATAGTGGGATGTAAAATTTATGTTATGAAAACAAGGTATCAATTCGCTTATCCCAGCAAGGAGAATGCATTCATGGTGCCCAATCAAGAAAAGAAAGAAGATTATTATGTGAATCTATGTTTACCACATTTGATAGACAAATTTTGAGTCTAAAAAATGGTGGGAAGTGAAGTTTTTCTTATGAAGCCAAAGCATCAATATCATTTATCCCAGTGAGGAGAATGTGTTTATGGTGGCCATTAATGAAAAGAAGGGAGTTTATCACGTGAATCCAAGATTATTCCAATTGACAAATGAACTTTGATTCTAAAAAATGGTGGGAAGTGAAGTTTTTCTTCTGGAACCAAAGCATCAACTCATTAATCCTGATGAGGGGAATGAAATTATGGTGCCCAATTATTAAAAGAATGGAGATTATTATTTGAATCTATGTTTATCCCAGTTGAAAGATGAACATTAATTCAAAAATTGGTAGAAAGAGAAGTTTTTCTTATGAAACCAAAGAATCAATACCGTTTATCCCAATAAGGAGAATGTGTTTATGGTGCCCAAACATGAAAAGAATGGAGATTATCACATGAATCCATGATTATCCCAATCGAAAAATGAACTTTGATTTTAAAAAGTGTTGGGAAGTGAAGTATTTCTTATGAAATCAAAGCATCGATTCAGTTACCTAATGAGAAGAATGAATTTGTGGTGCGCAATCATTAAAAGAAACGAGATTATTATGTGAATCCATGATTATCCCAATTGACAAATGAACTTTGATTCTAAAAAATGGTGGGAAGTGAAGTTTTTCTTACGAAACCAAAGCATCAATTCGTTTATCCCAATAAGGAGAATGCGTTTAGGGCACCCAATCATGAAAAGAAAGGAGATTATTACATGAATCTGTGTTTACCACATTTGATAGACAAATTTTGATTCTAAAAAATGGTGGCAAGTGAAGTTTTTCTTATGAAACCAAAGCATCAATTCGTTTATCCCAAAAAGAAGAATGCATTTATGGTGTCCAATCATGAAAAAAAAGTGATTATTATGTGAATCCGTGTTTACTACATTCGATAGACAAACTTTGATTCTAAAAAATAGTGGAATGTGAAGTTTTTCTTATGAAAAGAAGGCATCAGCTCATTTATCCCAACTAGTAGAATGAATTTGTGGTGCCCAATCATTAAAAGAAAGGAGATTATTATGTGAATCTGTGATTATCCTAAATGAAATATGAACATTAATTCCAAATTTGGTAGAAAAAGAAGTTTTTCTTTCGAAACCAAAGCATCAATATCATTTATCCCAATGGGGAGAATGTGTTTATGGTGCCCAATCATGAAATGGAAGAAGATTATTATGCGTATCCATGTTTATCACAATTGATAGGCAAACTTTGAATCTAGAAATAGTGGGATGTAAAATTTTTCTTATTAAACCAAGGCATCAATTCATTTATCCCAGCAAGGAGAATGCGTTCATGGTGCCCAATCAAGAAAAGAAAGAAGATTATTATGCGAATCTATGTTTACCACATTTGATAAAAAAATTTTGATTCTAAAAAACGGTGCGAAGTGAAGTTTTTCTTATGAAGCCAAAGCATCAATATCTTTTATCCCAGTGAGGAGAATGTGTTTATAGTGCCCATTCATGAAAAGAAAGGGGTTTATTACCTGAATCCAAGACTATTCCAATTGACAAATGAACTTTGATTCTAAAAAATGGTGGGAAGTGAAGTTTTTCTTCTGGAACCAATGCATCAACTCATTTACCCAATGCAGAGAATGAATTTGTGGCACGGAATCATTAAAAAAATGAGATTATTACTTGAATCTATGATTATCCTAATTGACAAATGAACTTTGATTCTAAACAATGGTGGGAAGTGAAGTTTTTCCTATGAAACCAAAGCATCAATTTGTTTATCCCAATAAGAAGAATGCGTTTATGGTGCCCAATCATGAAAAGAAAGGAGATTATTATGTGAATCCGTGTTTACGACATTTGGTAGATGAACTTTGATTCTAAAAAATGGTGGGAAGTGAAGTTTTTCTTATGAAACCAAAGCATCAATTCGTTTACCCAAATAAGGAGAATGCATTTATACTGCCCAATCACGAAAAGAAAGGAGATTATTACATGAATCCGTGTTTACCACATTTGATAGATGAACTTTGATTCTAGAAAATGGTGGAAAGTAAAGTTTTTCTTATGAAACCAAAGCATCAATTCATTTATCCCAAAAAGGAGAATGAGTTTATGGTGCCCAATCATGAAAAAAAGAGATTATTACATGAATCTATGTTTACCACATTTGATAGATGAACTTTGATTCTAAAAACTGGTGGAATGTGATGTTTTTCTTATGAAACGAAAGCATCAGTTCATTTATCCCAACGAGTAGAATGAATTTGGGTGCCCAATCATTAAAAGAAAGAAGATTATTATGTGAATCCATGATTATCCCAATTGAAATACGAACATTAATTCCAAATTTGGTAGAAAGAGAAGTTTTTCTTTGGAAACCAAAGCATCAATATCATTTATTCCAATGGGGAGAATGTGTTTATGGTGCCCAATCATAAAAGGGAAGAAGATTATTATGCGAATCCATGTTTATTCCAATTGATAGATGAACTTTGATTCTAGAAATAGTGGGATGTAAAATTTTTCTTATGAAACCAAGGCATCAATTTGTTTATCCTAGCAAGGAGAATGCATTCACAGTACGCAATCAAGAAAAGAAAAGAGATTATTACGTGAATCTATGTTTACCACATTTGATAGACAAATTTTGATTCCAAAAAATGGTGTGAAGTAAAGTTTTTCTTATGAAGCCAAAGCACCAATATCATTTGTCCCAGTGAGGTAAATGTGTTCATGGTGCCCATTCATGAAAAGAAAGGGGTTTATTACCTGAATCCAAGATTATTCCAATGCATCAACTCATTTACCCAATGCAGAGAATGAATTTGTGGCATGGAATCATTAAAAAAAATGAGATTATTAACTGAATCTATGATTATCCTAATTGACAAACGAACCTTGATTCTAAACAGTGGTAGGAAGTGAAGTTTTTCCTATAAAACCAAAGCATCAATTCATTTATCCCAATAAGAAGAATGCGTTTTGGTGCCCAATCATGAAAAAAAAGGAGATTATTACATGAATCCGTGTTTACCACATTTGATAGATGAACTTTGATTCTAAAAAATGGTGGGTAGTGAAGTTTTTCTTATGAAACCAACGCATCAACTCATTTATCCCAATGAGGAGAATGAAATTATGGTGCCCAACCA
>JBBYHK010020267.1:0-55160 GCA_038382065.1 Adansonia grandidieri | reverse complement strand
GATTAAATCTTTTTCATCAAAACTTGGATTTGTATTTCTATAAGATTCATGCATTAAAAGAGGGTTATATCAAAATAATAACAAGTTAAGATCGAAAGAATCGAAACCGAGACAAGACATAGCTAGTAAAGTACCGATTGTGGGTGTCGCGAAGAGGTTCATACCTCATCATGCGTAACCAACTCTTGATCCTAAACGATGAATTTTTGTATTACGTAGACCATGGGATCGATGTTTTGAGTTTTGTAACTCAAAACATAGGTTTCAATAGGGATCCGATCATGCCTAACTCTAAATGATCGGTGGTGACTCCAAACGTTGGCTATTTCGTGATGGTTATCCGAGACCAATAAGATGAGCAATTCATCTTACAATCTCTTTCACTGTACCATAAGTCAAAATCTGTACATTCTCATTCTCATCACATCGCCAAAGAAAAGTCTCAGTCAAGAAGATACTTCCAAGTTAGGAAAATATTTTAAATCATGCACACCTATAGATCTGCGAGGATCCACCCTGGGGTCTGTTGTGACAAATGGTAATCATAATGCAATGTAGATGTAGGTAAAAGGGTTAAAAAATAAGGTAATATTTCATTCATGATAAAAGATGATGCAATTCGTTTTGCATTTGACAAACAAAAGGTAGAATGACAATAAAGTGATATTTTGGGTGATTGATGCCCCTGACAATCTTGACATGAATGTTTTTTTGATACATCTCGATATCTTTCCCAAATGATCAATATGTGTGATGTGAGTCTATCTTTTGAAAACACTCTAGATTACCCTATGCTATTCTACAAATGCCCTCGACTCTGGTGTTTGCTTCTTTATCTCTCAAACATGGGTTAGGTTTAGGTAAAGTCTAACTCTGATTTAGCTAAAGTTTGATCTGATTTGATTGGAGTTTTGACTTGGTTTAATCAAGGTAAGGCTAAGTTTGATTTGATATAGCCATGGTTAGGTGAGGTTTAACTGAGGCTTTTCTAACAAGTATTTGGCCAAAGTCAGATTTGGTTAAAGCTTGGGTCAGGTCAAAGCTAAGTTTCTTGGGCTGACCTTTTAGGTTTTGACTTAAGTCAAGTAGATTGGTCGAATGCCCTTTCAAGTTTTTATCTAATACCTAATTTTTTTTCTTTTATTTTTGTTGTTTTACTTTTTTTTTTCACTAAGGATGACCTTTTAAGTTTTCATCCTTTAGGCATAATATTTCTTGACATAGTCTGAATTGATTGCATTAAGCAAGACATTGCCATCCATTTTCGTTAAGATCAAGGCCCCTCTGAAGAAAGCTTGCTTCAAGACATAAGGTCTTTCCCAATTAGAGGTCCATTTGCCTCAGGTGTCTTTGTGGATTGGGAGGATAATCTTAAGGACTAATTCTCCTTTATGAGATTGACAAAGGTGGACCTATTTGTCATGGGCCTTAATCATGCACTTTTGATATATTTACCCATGACAGATGGTTTTCATTCATTTTTCTTTGGTAAGGTTTAGCTGATCATATCTTTCTTTGACCCATTTAGCTTCTTCAAGTTTGACCTCCTAAAACTCTTAGAGAGGATATCTTAACTTTGATAGGTAGGCAAGTTCCATACCATAGACCAAGGAAAATGGGGTAGCACTCATGGATGTTCTAATGGATGTTCTATATGCGTGAAGTATGAATGCCAATCTTTATAAGTCTAGGCTATTTTTTCAACTATTTTCTTGATGTTCTTGTTGGCTGCTTCGACTGCCTAATTTATTTTCGATCGGTATGGCACTGAGTTATGATGTCAAATTTTTAAATTGGGAACATACTACTTGCGTCAGGTTATTTTTCAAGTTACAAGCATTGTCAGTGATGATTTGTTTAGGAAGCCCATATTGACAAATGATGTTCTGTTTTATGAACTTGTAAACAACTGACTTAGTGACATTGGCGTATAAAGCTATCTCTACCTATTTAGTGAAGTAATCGATCACCACTAAGATGAACAACTGTCTGTTAAAGGCCTTAAGGGTGATGGGCCCAATCATTTCCATGCCCTACATAGAGAATGGCCATGGAGTTGTCATGACATGATGTGGTGTGGCAGGACATTAATTTTATTTGCATAAATTTGACACTTATGACATTTTCAGGCATAATTGATATAGTCTTTTTTTAGAGTTAGCTAGAATAACCCAATCTCATGACTTGTTTGGCTATCCAATGTCCATTAGCATACGTGCCATAGATCCCTTCATGAACTTCTTCTAGGATCCTTTTGGCTTCAAGAGCATTGATGCATTTGCGTAACACTTGATCCTGACTCTCCTTGTATAAAACATCTCTATCTAGAACGAATCCCATAGCCCTTCTTTTAATAGTCCTTTTGTCATTTTTTGTGGCATGCTGAAGGTACTTTTGATCCCTGATGTATAGATGGATGTCATGAACCATGGTAGGCCATCCTTCTCTTCTTTGACATTCTGACAATATGCCAGAGTCATAAATGCTCATCTAAATGTGAGCGACATTCGATTATCGATTAACTTTAAACATGGATAACACTCTTCTTGAGGTAAGTGCTAAAAGTTGATATCATCAAATTTCTTTTTGAGTTTTCATATCAGTTTCCTATAATAAATCAACTTAGTGTCATGCGTTTGCCATTTTCCTTTCAGTTGATAGATAAGTAGGGCAGAGTCAATAAAAACTAGCAGAGTCTTGATATTTCTCTTGATAGCTGCTTGGAGCCCCATGACACAAGCTTTATATTTTGCTATACTGTTGTGCAATTAAAGTTCAGCCTGGCTGTAAAAAGATAGTGACTTCCATCGGTTGAAATCAATATTACCCCGATTCCATATCCCAAAGTATTTGATGCTCCATCAAAATACATTTCCAATGATTGATCATGACTATTGATATCTTACTAGATCTTCATTTGGGAAATCAAATTTTAAAGTTTCATAGTTGCCTATTGCCTCGCTTGTTAAAAGGTCAACTATTATGCCACCCTTGATGGCTTTTTTGTTGACATAGACAATGTTGTATTCAGAGAAGAAGACTTGCCATCTAGCCAATCTTTCTGATGGTGCAGGGGCTTCGCATAAATACTTGATAGGGTCAAGTCTTGCAATTAACCATGTGGTGTGGTATAACATGTATTGCCTAACTCTCTTGGCCATCTAAACAAAAGCACAACATAATTTCTCAACTATTGAGTAGTTGTTTTCATATTTTGTAAATTTTTTGCTCAAGTAGTAAATTTCTTACTCTTTTTTTCCTGAATCATCATGCTGTCCAAGTACATAACCCATAGACTTGTTGAAAATTGCTAGTTGAAGGATCAAAAGTCGACCAAGAACTGATGGTACTAGCATTAGCAGGTTTGACAAATAGCGTTTAACCTTGTCAAAAGCTTATTGACATTCCTTATTCCATTCCTCAAAATTATGTTTACGGAGAAGCCAAAAGATGAGGTCACATTTATCGATGACGGGATATGAATACGGAGATATAGTTCAGTCTTTCTAAGAAGCTTTTCACCTTTTTTTGGGTTTAAGGTGATGGCATGTTTTAGATAGCTTTGACCTTACCTGGGTCAACTTTGATCCCCTTTTTATTGATAATAAAGCCCAGTAGCTTCTCTGAGGTGACACCAAAAGCACATTTAGAGGGGTTTAACTTTAGCCAAAATTTTTACAACCGTTTAAAGAGCTTTTGAAAATCTATGAGTGCTCATCTTCTCTTGTTGACTTAGTGATCATATCATCCACATAGAGCTTAATCTCTTTATGCATTAAGTCATGGAATAGTGTCACCATGGCTCTTTGATAAGTTGCCCCTGTATTTTTGAGCTCAAAAGGCATGACTTTATAGCAAAATATGCCCCAAATGGTTACGAAGGTAGTTTTCTCCATGTCGTTAGGCACCATTTTAATTTATTATAACTTGAAAACCCATCTATAAAAGAGAATAATGAGTTCTTGGCTGTATTGTCGACCAAAGTATCGATATAAGGCAGTGGGAAATTATCTTTCGAACTAGCTCAATTTAGGTCCTGATAATCAACACACATTTGTAGTTTGCCATCTTTTTTGGGGACTGGGACAATGTTGGCAACCCATTTTGGATATTTGGCTACAACAAGGAATCTTGCCTCAAATTGTTTCTTGACTTCTTCCTTGATCTTAAGGAGTATTTCTGGTTTTATCCTCCTTAACTTTTACTAGATTGGTTTACATTCAGGTTTAAGGGGAAGCTTGTAGACCAATGTTGGGGTTTAATCTAGGCATGTCTTGATATGACTAGGCAAATACGTCCCAATACTCTTGGAGTAGTTTATCAGTTTGGTTTTGTTGGAGGGTTTTACGAAGGTTTTGATTTTAACCTCTTTTCGATCTTCTTTGGTCCATAAATTTATGACTTCAATTGGTTCCTTATGGGGCAAAATCTATTTTTCTTCATGCTTGACTAATCGTAATAGATCTGATGGCATGAAGTTCTCTTTAGAATCTTTATCAAAATCAACTTCACCAGTGCAAATTGATCATTCGAAATCAATATTTGGGAGCTCATCTAAAATATCCATGTCTTCTTCATGCTTGACTAATCGTAACAGATCCGATGGCACGAAGTTCTCTTTAGAATCTTTATCAAAATCAACTTCACCAGTGCAAATTGATCATTCGAAATCAATATTTGGGAGCTCATCTAAAATATCCATGTCACTCTATCAGAGCACCTGAAAGGCTGAGGAAATAAACAATATAGATAAAACTATGCATAGACAGAGAATTGGGCAAGGTTAGAGAATAAAAAAGGCCATACAAGATGAAATGCTTTATGAAAAAGTCCATTTTATTGATAATATTCGATAAAAAAGGCCTATTACAAGATCCTTTTGAGCTATTAGGTAGAAACAAGTAGGTTTTTTCTTGACATTACACAAAAATAGATTTAAAAAGCACAAAGGTTTTCGAACAGCCTCGCTGTCAAGAATAAACTCTAGTGAATTAGGGTAAGTTTTATTGCTCTGCTTCAATTGGCTTGATTGATCATCAATGCTATGGATATGGAGGTTACAGAAGGCCCGGTTCAAAATGACTAACACATCAGTGGCTTTCTTTCCTTTTGATTGACCAAGATCCATGCATCTTACTGAGCAAAATTCTTATAGATCGATGGGAATACCATTGATTCTAGTCTTGATTCTTGACCTAGCAGATGAGCTATCCTCTAATCTTTATCCTTCTTAACTTGTTGTTTCTTGTACTGCATGATAGATTTAAATTCTAAGCCCTTCTTGCTGACCTGGTTAATGACATTGAAAGCTCTAGCAAATCCTTGCAAATTTTTACTAAGCTTTTTTCCAGCTTGTCAACCTTTGCTAATAGTCAACTTCAAATGCATATTGGTATTCCTCAATAGTTAAGGCTCAACTATTGACAGGCCTTCTTGTACGAATGTAGCATTGACAACCTCGAACGATTGAAAGAATGGCTCAGGTGCATCCTCATTTAGTTCAATATAGGTAGCATTAGTAAAAACAATGGCAATCATCTCTTCTTCAGCTCTAACACTGACCACTTTGTCTTTTATTACAAATTTTAGCTTTTGATGTACAGATAAGGGTACTGCAGAACTGAATGTATCCATAGCCTCCCGACAAGTAAGTAATTGAAGGATAGAATGATGTTCATTACTTGAAAATCGATCTCATAAGTGCATGGCCTATCTGAAGTGGAATAGTGATGTTTTTAATGACTCCAAAGCAAGTCCTATCAAATGCTCATACCATCGTATAGCTGTGCTTGATGTAGGAAGCATCAATGGAAAGCCTGTTTAAGGTAGCCAAGGGCATGACATTGAGAGCAGGACCATTGTTTATGAGAACTTTTGGTAAGATATGACCTTTGCAATGGGTAGTAATATGTAGGGCTTTGTAGCTACCACTACCATTGGGAGAGATCTTGTCATCAGTGAATGAGATATCGTTATCAACAATGATAAATGATCCAGTTTGCTTATTGAAATATCAAGAGGCACAAATGCCTTGTTTAACACTTTCAACAGTGCATTCCTATAAACTTCTGAGTTAAGGAGTAAGGACATTATAGAGATCTTAGCCACTTGTTTGCTCAACTGATTGACAATGCTGTATTCGCTGTGCTTAATACATTTCAAGAACTTAATGGCCTCTTTCTTATTTACTACCTCTTTAATCTTCTTGAATCTTGAGTTCTTGGCCCTGACCTGAGGGGTGTTGAAAATCAGAGTGACATTGATCTTTTAATTTCTTAAGCAAGAAAACCATAACATCTATTGCTAACAAGTCAACAACAATGGTTGATTGAGTAGGCTCCTCAATCATCATGACTTACCCCTCATATTTTCAAGGAATGGCTTTGTCACTGTTATATGGGAATGGTGCTAAAGTCTCTATTAATGGCCTCAAAATTTTATTGATAATAAAGGATAAAGGGCTTTCCTTTATCGTAGGTGGTTTTGTAATTTCTTGCATAATCATATTCACTGATTTGGTGGGAGATGCTTATTTTTTATCATAGAATTCAATGCCACTTCATCCATCATTCTCTGGACCATTGCCTATAATTCTTTGCACATTTGAAGAGTATGGCCATTAATATTATAGAAGTCATAAAAATCATCTAGTTTTTCTTTTGATCTTTTAACTGCATTAAGCACTCCTGACTGAATCAATATTTGCCAAACTAGACTCATTGGCGTCTTGACTTCTTCTATGTTCTTTTTAATCTTATAATCATCCTCAACACCAATTATTTTTACTGTTAGCTTAGCATGGTTTGGTAGGGGATTCACAGCGACATTCAGCCCTTGGTTTATCCTAAATAGTAAAACGTTAGAATTAGTGACGCCTTGTGACCTTTGCTTGAAAGAAATGCAGTTTTCAGTATCATGCTTGCTGTCCTGACATAATAATCGCGATAGGCATTAGGGTTATACCACTGAAGGTATAGAGGTTTCTTCTCTGGGACGTACATGGGAGCAATTGATGCCCCTAGAGTAAAGCCTAATAAAGCACTTTGTAGGTCATAGGGATAAGGTCGAACTATTGTCTTCACTGGTTTGCACCCTGATTATTTAATGCATTGTTAACTGAATTTTTGACATTTTAGTTAGCTTGTGGTTGGTTGTTTCACGGTAAATTCAGCGGGACAGTAAAGGATGGGCTGTAGGTTATGGCATAATCGATTGAAGAGGTATCATAATAGGGTTAAAGTACGGCACACATAGGTAATAAAGATTGGGCACTTGACATTAGCTCGGTTAGGATGAGTTGGCATAGCTTATGGCATTTGCCTCTTCTTCTTTCTTCTTGTAGGTAGCGAGCCTCTTGCTCGATCCAAATGACTCACCCATGGATATCTTGTGACTTTTAATTCTATGTTAATCATCTCATCGAACAAAACTACATCTGCAAAACTGTTTAATGGCATTCCCTACCATTTTCTCATAATATAGAACACGTAGGGTATTGATAAATGCCATGGTCATCTCGTTCTCAGTTAAAAGGGGTTAGACCAAAGTTACTTCTTCCCTTCATCATTAAGCATTTTTAAGTATTTCATATTGCTGACGAAGCATTTGATCTTGTGATTCATTGTACATTAACTTAAGATGTTCAATAATGCTTGATGATTATTTTCCATGATCCATTTACAATGGTGAGTATTATAGTAATGGGAAATAATGGTTCCCTGTTCCTTGTTTGACCTCAAAATCCCTTGCACTTTTATAAATATTCCCGTATTAGACACTTATGACATAGGTTTATGGATGATTGCTCATGATGGAATGATGTTATGTATCAAATAATGACAGTGAATGATTATTGATATGAATAAAATAGCAAAAGAATCGAGCTAATTATGCAAATGCAAGGGATAATTGGCTTGCAAGGCAACTTCACCAATTGTGTCTTTCATCGAGCAAGAAATAAAGTTTGATCACAGATGGTTGCATTTGAAAGTGTCGGCATGATTGCATCATTTAGTCACATATTTGAAGAACTTGAACGACTTCTATTCATGGTCTCTAGTGGGTATTATATCTTGCCTTAAAGACTAGGCTACTTTGATTACGTTAATTATATGTTTTTGAGACCTATCTTGCCCTTTTCATGTGTCTTCGAGGCTTGACTATGTTAAAAGTCCTCGAACTTATCTTCCAATTGCTGATCCTCGAACCATGCATTGACATCTTCACAAAAATCAAGGAACAAAAGCAAGCTGTTATTTTATGATAAACACCCATTGCTGAACACTGAACCCTTATACAATTATCTTATGGTGACGATTATGATGCATGCAACAATAAAAAAAAGAAAAGGAAAATAGGTCAGTACTAATATCAAATAATACAAACACAAATAAAGAATAAAAGAATGTAAATAACTTATGGAAAATGCTTTAACAATAGGCATTACGATGCCTAAAGGCAACCAAGACAATTATGACCGCAAACAGACAGCATAACGGCATGTCCGTGATAAAAAAAATTACCCATAATGAGATAACATGATACCTCATAGGGACAAAACTGATTGACCAAGCGACGACTTTTATTCGTCACCATCGTTAAGCTATCATTTAGATAGACTACCAGTTTATTTAGGTTAGATATGACTTTTTAAAGATGACATGAGGCATTATAGGTGATGACATTTGCTTGTCATCACCGATTTATTAAAGAAGGTTAGCCATAAATGTAAAAGCATATGCTAAGAAATGATCATGAAAAGTACAAATATAGGTGACAACATTCATTCATCATCGCCTACATAATCATGATGTATAGAAGTAAAGTTAAAAAGTGTTTCCCTAAGAGACCTTATTCTCTGAGTTATTCTAGTAGCAATCTGGTATGGTTTGACAAGGTTTAACTCATATAGTTCACTATATGGGTTTGAGTTGACATCTAAATTGGTATCCGAATCACTCTTTTATCTCATAAAGATAGTTAAGGCACCCGATCTTAAGCCCATCGCGAGTTTGATGGAACAAGTTCGATCTGTTAGGTGTATTTACCTATGCAAATGCAAAAGAGCACTCACAAAAGACATAGGTAATATACACCCTAAAAAAATCTTCCTATGCCATTTGCAGAGGGTTACTCATGAAGCAGATAGCTCATTTCCTCCTAGTAACTGGGATACTTACCTTAAAATGGAGTTTGGTAGGAGTTTAATGCAAATACAAGTGCACAGTGTGTGTTGGGGAAACAATAAAACCTTTTATTTACCATTGTATTACCTTATTTATTAAATCAACATTTATTCAGGAATGAGGCAATCTTGATTGATCTTATGGTAAAAACCATGACAAATAAAATATTAGTAGACAAAAATAAAAGTGGATTATGGTTAAATAATGATTGAAATTGAAGAAACCGAGACCTAAAAAGGACACAACTAGTCATAGGCTTAACTCTCTAAATTTGTACCTAGTGAAATCGCCAAACTATTAGCACCATGCCTCATGTGAAAGAAGTGCGTGTGACTTAGTAGTATTTCTTAAGGGGAAAGGTCTTCTCGACTGGGACTCTTCTTTTTTTTCCAACGTGATGGTAGCGAGAATGTATGGAGTCTCAGCTCTTGACCCTGAAAAGAGACTGTCAGACAAATTGCTTGTCTAACTATTCTTGGGTGGCCAACATGAACTGGCCAACAATTGGAGTCACCATTTATCATTTGAGCTAGGCATCATCAGACACCTATTGAAATCAATATTTCGAGTTACAAAACTCTAGACATTGGTTTCATGATTTACATGGTCTAAAGATTTGATAGTTCGGTTCGGGAGTTGGTTAAGCACAATGATGCATGAACTTCCCTGCGACGCCTAAAATTGGTACCTTTCTAATCATGTCCCAACTTGGTTCCATTTTCTTAGTTTTGACTTGTCATTTTTTAATATAATCCCCTCTTTAATGCATGAATTTTGTATAAAATAGGAAACTCAAATTTTAAAGAAAATTTGAATCTCATATGCACCTCGGAGAGGTTGAGAACATAGAGATTGGGATTAAAAATGCTCCTCGAGTTTAATAATTTTTTAAAAAATTGGTTATTTTATGTTAAACACTAGAAACATACCAACACAAAACATTACCTTTGTGATTTTTTTGAAAATGATTTTGAAGATATGAATGCAAGGTAAATAACACAAGGGAAAATATGTTAGTAAGATGAATAAGAAATAATATTGCATAAAATAAATCACATAGAAAAGGGAAAAAGGGAAGGGACGAATAGGATGTATCTCGTTATTGTCATCAATTATCTTGAAATAATGCGTGGGGATCCATTGACTAATAAAAGTGTAAAAACGAGTTTGAATATTGAAAAGTTCGAAGGAAATATGAAAAGGGAAAATTTGACCTTTTTCTCTCTTGACAATTTTGAGAAAAATGAGATTGACAAATTTAAATTGATGAATTTTGACTATTTCTTAATAATTTTTGCAAAAGAACAGGGTTAAAGTATCCCTTCAGAATACGAGGTTGGAGTATCCTCATAAATGAAGACTTTGGTAAGTCTCAAAATTTGAACGAGGTTTGCAAAAGCAAGGTCGAAGTATTCCTTCGGAGGAGGGGTTGGAGTATCCCAAATGGAAACTTCAATGATTTTAAAGAAACGAGCTCAAAGGATTTATCTCGACAAAGGTTCAATGATTTCTTGACAAAATCACAATGTTTTTTTCTTGACAAAATAGGTGATTTTTATTAAAAAATTGATAAAAATAAGGATGATAAAGCTTAAAAATTATTCATGCCTTTATTTAAGCCTACGGGAGTTAATGCATGTTCCTTTTGACTTGATGGATTGATCGAGATCATATAGAGGCATTCGAATGCCTCAGAGTGGGAGTTCGAAGGAATCAACTAATCTTGAACAATGCTGAAAACAAGGACCACATCACGCTATCCCTAGTTTCAATTTTATTTCGGATAAATCCGAAGGTCCCAAGGGTCATGTAAGATACCACTGGAAAGTTAACTCGATAAGAATCAATATAAAACTATTTCAAAAATCCTAGAAAATTGCCTCCTATGTGGAGATATTTTTCAAAGTAGGGACTAGTTCAACACTAGTAGCATATGCAAGAAAAGTGGGGCAACTGGCTTTGAAAAATCATTTTGAACTCATAAGAATCGTTAAATCATAAAAGAAACCTTTCCAGGAAAGGAAGTTTGTGAACCTTTTATGAAAATTATTAAAAAATCCAAGAAAATCATTTGGTGGGCTGAGATAGCCCAAATAGAATGTGAATCGTTGATTCTAGGGGTTTCAGATGGTAAAACATCAAAAAATTGTAACTCCTTCATTCGAAATGATCTGAGGCAAACAAAACACTATTGGAAAGGTGATTCAATGCCCTTATAAGGAAAAATGTCAGAAAATTCATGAAAAATTGTTTGTGGTTCAAAAATAATTTTTCAAGTCGTGAATACAGTGCTACCAGCATAAAATAGGGGAAAATTTTGATTTTCTTGGATTTCCTCAAGCTAAATTTGAGCCATGGGCATTCGAATGTCCGTGGCAGAAATCAATGAGTGAAAGAGGCTTCACAAGCTCATCTACACAACCCTGGAGTAGTCTGGGATAATGAAATAGCCTGTTGACCATGCCACAAACATAAAGACTCTAGGCAAAGATCAAAGCATAAACAAGTTTGGACACTAAAAAATAGACATTTTATTTTTTTAAAAAAAGAATATTTAGCCTCTTTTAGCCTTGAATCCCAACATAAATAGCTTAATGTTACCCCAAGATTAAAGTGTGAATTTGTGAAAAATAATAAACTAAGATTAATCCTATTATTTGGGTTAATCTTAATCAAACTTGGGTGTATTTTCAAATATATATATATATGCATATATCTACATAGATGTATATATATTAGCACATCAAACAAATATGATAAAAATAAAAATAAAATGCAAATATCATCGAGAGGCATTTAAACAAGCATTTCCTAACGATAAAATGCAACCTCAAACATAAAAATGTCACCCTACGTCATAGTGTTGGTTTTAAATATTTTTTTATATTTTATGTATGAAGACTTGGTGGGGCTCAATGACTGGCTTTTCTTCCCTTTTAGATGGGTGGCTTTGGTTTAGAACCTAAGTAACTCATTTTTTTTGTTTTTCTTTCTTTCTTTCTTTCTTTTTCTTCTTCTTCACACCAAGACTAGAACACAAAATAAAAACCTACAAATTGGCAATCGAACCTCGTACTGGCTGTTGGCTATCATTGTCAATCGACATTTATCGATTGCCGTTGGCTCTCAAACTTCACCTCTAGACTCTTTCTGACCTCCTCTTTCCAAATTCAGAGTCAGATTTTTCTAAATCTACAAGAGAAATTCCAACCTTTTACTTTAAATCTGACTGCCATCCACTGTTGGACGATTCTCGAACTCTAATATGTTTTTCCCTTGCATATAAGCTTTCTTTTCACCATTAGGATTCTCAAAATAAGCACTAAAACCTTTTTAAATGAAAAACCCCACTTTAAGTTTTTGATTTTCTTATATGTTTCTTTTTTTAAAGCTGGTGTGTTTTTTTTTTAAGTTATTGAAGAATATTTTTCTCTAAGTTTTTTTTTTCAATCCTTCTTGCTTTTTGGTTCTCCCCTCTTATGCTTATATAACCCAAAAAAGCTTAAAATGTTGGTGGTTTTGGAACCAAATCCATGGCAAAAGCTACGATGGTTGGTTTTGCAAATAGGCAAGTCAGCATGGCAGCCGTTAGCCTTGTCTCTCTCTTTTTTTTTATCTTTTCCTTTTTTTCTTTTTCTTTTTGATTTATGTTGGTTATTTTATTACTAGAATTTAGCTTTCACAAATGGGTCACTTATTACCCATTTCACAAAAAATGGCCTGGATTTGAAACCCTGGCTACTCTTTTTTTTCTTTTTCTTTGATTTATTTTGGTTATTTTATGACATAAATTCAAGCTTAGTGTGTGGGTCACAAATGACCCACTTTATAATGCTCTTTTTTTTTGTTTCTTTTCTTTTTTATTTAGTTTTTGTTATTTTATGACTAAAACATATGCTTGGTGAGTTGGTTATAGGCAACCTATTCATAGAGGTGGCTCGGGTTCAAAACCCAAGCCACTCCTTTTTATTTTTTATTTTTTTGTACTTTTCCTAACAAGCCTAAATTAAAATGAATTAAGCCCAACTTATCTAAATCTAACAAACCCAAATTAAAAGTGGCCTTCTTAATTAAATTATTTTGAATAATCATGTCCTAAAAACTACCTGGAGAAAATTTGGTCTCTATAAGGACAAATTAAACATTTCAAACCAGGATTCATGGTAAATAAGTTTAAAGATGGAATTTTTCAAACCAAAAAAAAAAAAAACCTTTTTAGTTAATAAAAAATCCTTTTTAGTTAATAAAAAAATATATTAAGCCTTGATCTTAAGTTTAACACCTTCATGGTGGTATGGTCAAAGGGTTGTTTCATCATCCCAAACAACTCCAGGATTATGAAATGAACTTGTGATGCCTGTATCATTTTTTACCCTGTGCTATGGATGTTGGACATGCATAACTCGAATTTGAACCCCAAGAAACTCAAAAAATTGAATAGTCCCTATTTTTGTTCTTGCAGCACTATAGTCCAAATTTGAAAAATTATTTTTGAACCATAAATGATTTTTCTAGAATTTTTTGATATTTATCCCTTAAAGGCATCGAATTATCTTTCCAAAGGTGTCTCGTTTGGCCTTGGATTGTCCCAAATGAGGGAGTTATGATTTTTCAAATTTCACTATCTAGAACACTCAGAACCAACAAATTACATTATATTTGAGCCATTTTGGCCAAGCAAATGATTTTTCTATATCATTTAAATATTTTTCCCATAAAGTTCAAAAAATTCCCTTTTCAAAAAGGTATTGTTCATGATTTAACAATTCTAGATAAGCCCAAAACGATTTTTCATAGTCCATCATGCCTTTTTCCCTTATAAATGCCACCAGTGTCAAAATAAGCCTAACTCCAAAATTAATTTCGCCTAGAAAGTGATCTTGTACAATTTTTGAAATATTTTTATATTAGTCTTCATCGTGTTACCTTTCCAACGGTATCTCACTTACCTCTTGAAGCGCGATACTATCCTCTGCTGCTTTAGAATTAAAATTAGCTCTATCTTTTGAATCGCCATCATCGAGACATTTGAGCTTCTCGAAATGCATCCGATTGTTTCCTTTACAACACAAGCCTCTTAGGCTCAAATCAAGGATTAAGACAAAAATATTTTGTTCAAATCTTTGGTTTCCTATTTTCAAAATACTTTTTTTCAACAATATCCTTTTCTTAAAAAAAAATAAAAAATTTCAATCTTTGGGTATACTCTAACCCCACCTTTTTGAAAGGGTACTGCAACCCAGATTTCCATTAAAAAATTTGATTTCTTCCCTCGAATTTATTTAAGATTCCTAATTATTTTCTAAAATCATAAAAAATTTTCGTTGTTGGGGATATTTTAATCCCACCACTTTAAAAAGGTAATCTAACCCTATTTCCATCAAAAACTTGAATTTTTTTTAGATTTATTTGAAATTCCTAATTATTTTCTTAAATCATCAAAAATTTTCATTCTTATGGATAATCTAACCCCATCACTCTGAAGGGATACTCTAATAATGTTTTCCACTAAAAACTCAAATTTTCTCTCTTAGATTTATTCAAGATTTCTAATCATTTTCTTAAAATATCAAAAGTTTTATCTTGGGGATACTCTAACCCCAACTCTTCTAGGGGATACTTCAATCCTGCTTTTACCTCAAAATCTAAAAATTCTCTCTTTTGGATACCATAGATTCTTTCAATAAACCTTTTTTCGTCCTTTCAATTACTATCAAATCCAAACATGTTTCCAAATTATCACTCAGTTAGTCTTCAATGATAAAAGATAATTACAATATACATTCCTATCGTCCCTCATTTTTATGTTTCTTCGCTTATGATTGTTTATTTATGAAATTATTATATTCTTTTTCATCTTACTAACAGGTTTCCTTTTTGTAGTGACTGTCGTGCATTTATATTTAAAATTTGTTTTTGAAAAAATTTTACAAGGAAATGTTCTATGTCATTATCTCTTCATTGCCTAATACAAAAATCCTAATTTTTAAAATTTAATCCTAAAAATTATTTTCATAAAAAATCCTTATGTCCCTCGTATCTCTGCGGCGCATAAGTGATATAATTTTTTTTTCAAAACCAAGATCTAAATTTTCCATAAACTTCATGCATAAAAGTCGATTGTATCTAAATAATGACCAAATGGAATCGATTAAGCTGAAACAAAGCAAAATATAATTAACGAGTATCAACTTCAGGCTTCATGGGGGTGTTAATCGTTCCAATGTGTAACCAACTTCCAAACCCAACCAATGAATCTCTGGACCTTGTAGACCATGAAATTAATGCTTTAAGTTTCGTAACTCAGGATATTATTTTCAATAGGCATTTGATCATGCCTAACCCAAAATGGTCGATGGTAACTTTAAATTTATGGTTACTTCACAGTAACTTTCTAGGACTAGATGGATGAGCAATTCATCTAATAGTCTCTCTCCTCTTCATATTATCATGCCTAATCCAAATCTAAATCCAAATAAAGGATAAATCAAAGGCTTCGACCATGCCACCATATATCTTTTAAGTAGTGCATGCCCATTTTGGATCATTTAAAGGGGGAAAAGAAAAAAGAGCATGTGGCGATAGTTATTTTTACATTGAGATAGATAAACAATGTTGGCAGTGGTCCCAACTGATAAGAAAATTTTAATATATTTTGTAGGGTTAGACCTCATTACTAGGTTTATAGTTTCCTGGGTTTGACCCTCAAACAAGCATCAACTAGTGTGGGCTTTGCCTTAATAGGCATCCAGCTCTTTGTGAACTGAGATAGGTATGCATCAACTCTTTGTAGACTGACTCGATAAGTGTCCAGCTCTTTATGGGCTAAAGTAGGTAGGCATCCAGCTCTTTATGGACTAAGGTAGGCAAGCATCTAACTCTTTATGGAATAAGGTAGGTAGGTGTCTATTTCTTTATGGACTAAGTTAGTTAACGTCTAGCTTTTTATAGACAGAGGTAGCTAAGTATCTCGCTCTTTGTGGACTTAGGTAGGTAGGCATCTAGCTCTTCATAGACTAAGGTAGATAGGCATCTAGCTCTTTGTGACTAAGGTAAATAGTCGTCTAGCTCTTTATGGACTAAGGTAAGTAGGTATCTAGCTCTTTTTGGACTGAGGTAGGTAGGCATCTAGCTTTTTATGGACTTTTTATGGATTGAGGTAGGTAAGCATCCAGTTTTTTATGGATTAAGTTAGGTAGGCATCCATCCCTTTGTGGACTGAGGTAGGTAGGCATCCAGCTCTTTGTAGACTGAGGTAGATAAGCGTCCAGTTCTTTGTGGACTAAAATAAAAAAGAAAAGAAAAAAACATACAACTCTTTATGGACTAAGGTAGGCAAGCATCTAGCTTTTCGTGGATTAAGTTAGGTAGGCATCCAGCTCTTTATAGGCTAAGATAGGAAGGAATCTAGCACTTTATGGACTGAGGTAGACAAGCACCTAACTGTTTATGGACTAAAAGAAAAGAAAGAAAAAAACAGTGCAACTCTTTTTAGACTAAAAGAAGAAAGAAAAGTGTCTAGTTCTTTATTGACTAAAAGAAAGAAAAAAAGGCATCCAGCTCTTTGTAGACTAAATAAAAGCATCCAACTCTTTGTGGACTAAACGATATGAGTTTAGGCACCTTACCTGGAGCCTTTTAGGGCTTTTCAAAAACTAGAATTTGTACATAAGGTTCTTTACTGATTTGACTTTTTTGAGTAAAAGTTTGTACCTAAAAGATGTTAATTATTGCTTAAATGATGCATGAAGATGTAAATACATGTTTAAGTGACACAAAGGTAATGATTTTAAAAACCTAATTTGGCAATTGGCTTTATAGTTTTAAATTACCTCATAACCTTAAGTTTCATTGGGTTTCTTATGTTTTAAGATTTGCCAATGTTCAGAAGACTTTCTTTAAATGGTTGAAGTCATTTTTTTTTAAAAGTGAGGTGACCTGTGATGTATAGGAAGGTATGTAAGTCTAATGACTTGTATTAATGGGTTAATAGACTTGGCAAGTTAGTTCTTGACATGCCTGGAAGGATGCATCTAATGATCTACACTAACAAATATGAATTTGGTTGATGGCAGGAATCAAGGATCATTGATTTGGTTATACCTTTTGGCTAAGGTTTACGAAAGAAGATTTTTTATCATGTTTTCAAGAGAGGAATAATGATGTATGCTATGATGTCATGCCATAGTGCAGACATGATGTTATGAGTGTTATTGGTAAATTAATAATGATGCCTATGTTTTAGTTGAAAACTCATGCGCATGAAATGATGTACATACATATGAAGTGACATGGTATGGATGTTCATGAATACAGATGCAAAAACACAAATGCACATGAACGCGAACTTATGAAAACATAGGTGCCCCTGATTGCTAGTAGATATGAATAAGAATACGCATGAATGTTGATGCTTATGTATGAAAATGCACATGAGTGCTGTTACTTGAAAGTGAATGCACATGATACAAATGCAGAGAATAAAAATGCAAATGAACTTGCTTGTAGGAAAGAATGTATATGAGTGCTAATGCTCATGAATGAAAATGCGCACGGGTTTGGTTATAGGTAAGTGACAATACATATGAGTACAGACCCTCAGGAATATAAATTGATATGAAAGAGAATGCATATGAGTGCAAATGCATGAAAGTGAATGCACATGAGTGCAAATATAGAGAAAAAAATGCACATAAGCATGCTTGTAAGTAAGTGAGAATACACGTGAGTGTAAATGCTCGTGAATGAGAATACACGTGAGCAATAATGCTGTGAGCATGGGTGCATGTAAGTGCAAAGGTTTATGAGTATGGATGTTTACGGATAAAGATGAATGCTTGTGATCGTGGATTTACATAGTAAAAATACATACAATTCTAGATGCATAAGGGTAAGGATACCTCTGAATGCAAACAGTAAGACTAGCTATTATGCAAAAGTTATAGTTGATGATGACATGACTACACTTGAAGTGAAGTGTATGTTGATGAATGATGTTCAAATACCTAAGTGAAAGATTTATGTAAGTAATGACTGGGTAGTTGTACAATATCATTGGCGTCCATAAGGGTGTAGAGGTTAGGACTATGGATGGTTTTTTATTTTAAATCTAGCTCTTTCTTGATGATTTTTCTCTTAAAATTAAAAGGCATTCTAATCTCAGCTTTGCCCCAAGATTAGAAAAGTCTTTGTCTTTCTTTGTTCAAAATGTTTATTTAATGAAAATTCTTAAATTAGCATGTTATTCAAGTCTCTCGAAGATTGATGATCTATGGTTAAAAGATTTCCTGAATGGTAGGCCTTTTTGGTTAGTATGAAGAGTTTGAAAAAGGCTTTGATTTGTTCAAGAAAGTTTTAGGATAGGTGAAATGGATCCTTATTCTTCTAGGCCCACACATAGACTAATTCTTATAGAAATGAATTCTTTGAAAACCAAATAGATTGAAGATTCTTTTAAGCTTTCTACCATTGATACTTCGATTGACATTAGGATTGGCCATAACAGGTTTAAAGTTCTAAGGCTAATTTAGGTAAAACAAAAGTGTAATCCTAAGAGTTGATCCCTCTAAAGATGATACTCTCGAGATGTTCAAGGATTTCTAGGCATCTTTATATTTCTTTTGAATAATGGTTTCCTTGTTAAGACTTTGATAACATCGTGAGTGGTGCCTAAAATTCCCTATTTTGCTTTAGATTGCCATTTTTTTGGGTTTTCACCCCTAAAGTTTCAATATTTCCATTTTTAATTTTTTTGATTGATTGTATCATCATGCTTCTTAAGAAGTCTCAAAAGAACATTCCTCAAAGAACAATTTTTTTTTTTAAATAGACTTTTAAGGACCATAATGTAGGCTGAGGTTAACGGTTCTGAAGAAAGAGTATAAAAGCCTAAATTTATTGTTTACCAGTGACTGGATCAAGGATAATTTCTCTTCATGAAGGCATCTATTCCTTTTGCCTTTGGGATGTCCTTTTTTCTTGATATTTCATTCCTTTTTTCTTGATTTTGCTTTTGCTTTTGCTTTTTGTTTTTGTTTTTTTTTTTTCATTTTGTGCTTTTTCTCTTTTTTTAATTTTTTTCTCTTGTCTTTTTTTTTTGGGAGAGAATATTGGATTTTGAAGTACCAATGTTAGGATTCTTAAAAGTATATCACATTTGTTTGATTTCCAAAGAAGTGTAAGACTTTTGAGGAATTGGTCCTTATTGCTCTTAAACTAAGTCAAGGCTTTTGTCTATTTGATGGTTCTGGTGTAGCTATATAAGTATGGCTTATGGCACTAAAAACTAACTTCCTGAAGTTTCTAGTTTTTTGATTAACTAGTTTTATGCATGAAAAAGTTTGAAAAAGAGATAAAGAATGCAAGCAATCAATAATATTCTCGAGTATTTAAATTCCATTATTCAAAATCCAAACATGTAATCTCATGAAAATGAAAATTCAAAGACAAAAGCTTTTCATATAAAGCATGCAAAATATGAATGCCCTTGTTGCCCTAGGTCCCATTTCACTCTTTCAATCGATTAAAATTTAGCTGCCTCACTTTGAACAATTGCTACACTTTTTTCTTCAAAGCCTCACATTCTTTTGTGGAATGACTCTTACACTCACTATGGTAGCCTTAAGCAATGGTGGTGCTATGGCCCTATAGGTATGGCTGCTTCATAGGTTTAGAGTAAATCGGTGAAGTCAATTGATCTTGAATAAGTAGGAAAAGTAACTCTGTGTATGAATACGAGGATCAGCTTTGTGGGAGTCCTATCTCGGTTACCTTACTATTTTTTCTAGTTATCCTTAGTCTCTTTAGTTACTGACAAGCCCGATTAGAGTCATAAGCATTGAGCTATACATTGGAAATGATGCTTATGGGTAAAGGCTTGAGTAAGGATTTGATATGATAGCATCCCAAGCTAGCTGAATCATTGGTCTTGCAGTGTATAGGTGATAGAGATTAGGTTTAGGCCACGAGTTTGAGCCTACTTGCGACTAGCAATCATTGTTAACTGCATTACTTTTCTTTTTCCATTCATGGGCTTCTTGATACCAATGCCAATGAGTGGTTAGGAGGTAATAGAAGGGCATATTAGGTTAAAGAGTGGGTCAAACTGTAATGATATAGGGTTGTAATGGTAGGTCTTAATTATCGACTAGAGTGCAAAATTGAAACACTTGATGTAGGTTATTCAGGTTTAACAAATTGTGCCTCTATCCTTGACATGGTCATAGGTGATGGTGACTTGTGGAGGTAATTTGTCTTTAGTTTATCAAAGCTTAAGATCATCCTTTTAAGTTTCAAGAGTTACCTCTTTGTTTCTTGCACATTTTGCCTAACTCCTCTAACAATTCCTTCCAAGATGCTAACATGCTTTTCCAATAGATTTGCAACATTTGACCAACTTCACCTATTGCAGATGATGATACCTCTTTGGTGGGATCCTTTTCAACCTTAAAAAAATTGGTAATTGTTCCCATTACTTTTACAAGTTGTTCCCTCAAATCTCAAACATTATGACCCAATTCCTCTTGAATGCCTTCCAAAGCACTGACTCTTGTTCTAATGGATCCCCCATGTTACACCCTTCTTGATGCAAACAACATGTGGATTTAGTGTCATGTAATGATCAATGTATGAATGTACTGAGGAATGATAACCAAGGAAGGTAGATATGACATGTTGGGGATGTTTGTTTACACACATGAGACCTAAAATGGTATGAATGTTATGGAAAGATGCATGCATGTGTACATGTACATGAGTGCAATAAGGATGTCAATGTAACGTATAAGAAAATGGCATGAACATGAGAAAACTATCATAGAAATCTATCTCTAAGATTGTAAAGAGTATGAAGAGTGATCATGGTACGCATGAATACACCATGTCATATCCTTAGTACATCAGCCATGGTAGAATGGCTCATGAAAGGAAAGAGATCCATATAAATGGATGAATTATGCCTTGAGCTTGGGCATTATGGTTTTCATTCACCATTGTCCCGAATCGATTATCTTTACATTTTTTATGTAAGAAATGATGCATATGACATGAGAATGAGATAGTAATGTAGTGAAGCATGAAGGAATACTTGGTAAAAATAAAAGAAATAAAACAACAAGAGGAAATCACAAAAAAAATTGCCCTAATAATAGGTGTTACAATGCCTTAAGGGAAACATAAAAAGCTGTGGGTAGTATTGCTCGCCCGCCAAAATCTAAATTGGTGCGGATAGTGTAGCAGCATGTCCAAGTTGAAAATATGCCTACGATGTCTCATCGGGGTGGAAATTAACACTTAAGATAGTGACAATCTGCTTATCACTATTCAATAATAGGCTAATGTCCAACCATCGATCGGACAACATGACGGCCCATTCGAATTAGGTTTATCAGTAACAAGATGGCATGATGCCTCTTAAGACAATACCAGTTATCGAGGCAATGATCACTTATCACCATATAGTATTTTATGGGGTTAAGCCATCCGTCAGACAGCGTAATGACTTCCTTAGGCGAATTTTATTCCCTAAAAGGGGATACCAAGCCTCAAAAGGGATGTTAAGTGAGAACATTTAAATGTTTTCTTTTGTGCAAGAGAAAAAGGCATTAGTTATCGGTCGAACAACATAACGACATGCCGTATAATATTATTACAACAGTTGACATAATTCAGAGTGGAAAAAAAGGCATTAATGATGATGTCTGTTCATCATCATTTATGCAACAAAGAAATGATAAAGAGGAGTAATAGGTAAGAAGTATTTCCCCGAGTGTCTTATTTTTTATGTCGATCTAGTAGCATTTCAGCATGGCTTGACATGATTCAACTCTTATGGTTGACTATGTGGGATTAAGTTGACTTTAAAAGGTTCCCAAATCGCTCTTCCATCCGGTAGGGACAACTGAGGCCCCTTGATCCTGGGCCCATGGTAGGCTTAGCAAAATGAGTTCAATTCAGGTGGATGCATTTTTCTCTGCCCATACAGATAAAAAGGATACCAAAGAAGCATGGGTACTTTACACCCCAAAAGATATTGCTAGCCCACAGGTAAAAAAGAGATACACGGAAGACAATTAGCTCACTTTTACCTAATAAAGGTGTTATTCTTTCTCTAAGAAAAGAAAGGCCAAGAGTCTAATGAGATGTAAGTGTGCAGTGTGTCAAAAAAATAATCAAACCATTTCATGTACTCTTTATTATAATTTTAAAGGAACTGTTGTTATTATAATTTTAAAGGAATTATTGTATCCTTCTTCTTTTTGGGGGGACAGAAGAGAACCCTAGCAATCACTAAAAGCACGAAAACACAAAGGGTGATGTTAAATAAATATCATGTACAAAGCAAATGAAGAAAGGAGATTTTATAAATGAATAACAGCTAAAATAGACAAAAACCAAGAATCATGATTAAATTTGACTAGTTGTCAGCCTGACTCTCTAAATAAATTTCCCAGTGGAGTTGCCAAGCTATCGCGACATGCCATCCTTTGTACGCGTGGTGTGCTATGACTTAAAAATGAAAGAGAAAAAGGGCTCAACTTTAGATCATCCATTGATTGAAATTTGAATTAGGCTTTATAAGGTGAAAGTTGAAGGGAGGACTGTCAGACGAATCACTCATCCAATTGGTTTTGGATGGCCATTATGATATGGACATGACCTAGAGTCACCAATGACCATTTTAGGCTAGGTATGATCAGATACCTATTAAAATTGGTTATTCCAAGTTACAAAATTTGCAACTCTGATTTTACGAACAACATATACCAAATTTGTTTTTAAAGGCCTAGGAGTCGGTTACATGTAAAGAAGGATTAGCACCCCCATGATGACCAAAATTGTTACAATCTAGCCATAAAATATCGAAGTCCTAATTTTCCTTTGTTTTTCATACGTTCATTATTTATGTGTAATCCCTTTCTTATGAATGCAAATTTTTAAATATTGGATTCAGGTTTTTATGATAAAGGTTTGATTAATATCTCTTTATGCACTCTAGGAGGGAAAAGAAACATAGAGTATTCGATAAAATGAGATCCGGATTAATTTGGAAAAGAATACTCTATGTCAAGCACTGGAGGGTTATTGACGTAGAGCATTGCATCAAGTTGAATGAAATTTGAGCTTTTGAAAACATGAATGCAAATCATCATCAAGAAGAGAAATGTGTTAGTAAAACATAAAGGAATATAATAAAAGTTGCATTAAAGATAAACACATGGAAACAGAAAGAAGGGATGATTGGGATGCATCTCGTAATTGACCTTGGTTATTCCTTAATAACCGAATTAAAAATTTTAAGATGTGTTTGGATTCGAAGGCCATCTTAGGAATAAAAGGCTTGATAAAAGGTTCTAGGATGCTGGGAAGAGAAAACTTAGATTTTTTATGTATTTTTGAAAAGCAAGGTTAGAGCATCCCCTTGAAGAAAATGGGATTGGAAAATCCCTCGAAAAATCGAGCTTAGAGTATTCTCTTGAAAAGAAAGAATTTTAGTAATTTTTAAAAATTGGAATTTTGGGATTTGAAAGAAAATAAATTTCAAGTCAAAAGACATTTTAAATAGGAAATGAAAATTAATTTTGAAAACAATTTTGAGTTTTGATCTGAGCTTAAAAGGACCTATGTCGTGAGTCATGACTCCATAAGCAAAATCACTTAATATATTTTAAGTTATTCGAATGACTGGAAATGTTGGTTCAAGAGAATCCATGTAATTTTTCCAAGTTTAGCAAAAACAAGACACAATTGATTGCTATCTACCTTCCCGAATTTATTGTGGTTTATTCAAATGCTTTCTAGTGACAAAGGAGTTACAATTTGAAAGGTAGCTCGATAAGGATTAACGTAAAAATATTCCAAAAGCAAAATTAATTTTTGAACTGAGTCTAAGTTAGCAGTATGCAGAATAGAATGGGATTATAAGCTTCAAAAAATCATCCCAGATTTGTTCAAAATCATTAAATTGCAAATGATACCTTTATGAAAGGAGAATTTTATAACATTTTCTAGAAAAATATTTTTAAAAAATCCAAAAAAAATTGTTTGATGGTCAAATTACCCAAAGTGTGAATCACTAATTCTCGGGTTTCTAGGCAGTGAGGATTTGAAAAGTCATAACTCCTATATCTGAAGTGATTCGAGGGCAATAAGGTAGCTTTGTAAAGGTAATTTGAATCCTTTTCTAGGAAAAATGCTAAAAAATTCTAGAAAAATCATTTGAAGTCCAAAAAATAATTTTTTAATAGGGGCTAATGTGCTGCTAGTATCAAAATAGATGTTTCTTTAGGTTAAGGCTTTTATGCTCATGTCCTGCAAATCGTATGCTATCCACAACCAATGGCAATGATAGGCTTGAAATAGAACTTAAATTAAGCATTTGAAAACATTTTTGGTTTTTAAGTAAAAACAAATTTTATTTGTCCTATGGAGGCCATAATCCCAAACGTTTATTCTTGATATATCCCCAAGATTAGAGAACCAATATATTAAAACATTAAATCCATGGTGATCCCCATTGACTGAGGTCAATGTAGATTTAGTTAGGCTGGGTTTACCAAATTAGATTGCAATAGGCATCAAACTAGCATTATATCAATCATATTATGGACTAAATAAGTAAGCAGGATATCAAACACTTAAGGCATAGTCTAGCACATCTAATGTGGCATTTTAGCAGGCATTCAGGGACCGAAACATTAGTAATGACACAAACAACATTTGGTCATGTAACAATAGATATCTAGCATCATAAATCATAGCATGAGGTGAAACAAAAATATCAAGAATAAAAAACAAGCCGCGCAAAAAGGTATGGAGAAAGAAACATAATTTTTAGTCACCAAAATACCATAACAAATCATTAACCACACAACCATATCAAATAAGCTCAAAGAAATGCATGAATCCTGCAAGGTTCATGGTTATCATTAAAAAGCTTGCGAAAATGGTATGAGAAGCAAAATGAGAAAGCAAAACGTGTGAAAAGAGTGAAGGAAATATACCATAAAATAAATCTTAAAGCTTGCTTGATCTCCCTATTAATGTCATGCCTCCATGCTTATGGGGTGGGTGTACATGTGTCGTGAGCTTTTTCTTTTTTTATTCCCCAACAACTATGGAGTTTTTTTTGCTAAAAATTCTTTTGGCTAATGAGGGAAATTCGAAAAGAAAGTTCCATGATGAAAGCTAACCCTTTAGCTTTATAAAAAGCCACATGGCCAACACTATTCTAGGGCAAAAGGGACATTTTTATCTTTTTTTTGTCAAAAATGATAAGCCATGTTGTACTATAGTGTGCTTTTAATTTTTAATTGGTCAAAGTACAAATAGTTGAGTACCAATTAGCCACGCAAGTTCCAAAATATCCCTTGAATATCAATTTTTGCCATTCAAAACCCCACCATCAAGAATTAAATATTTTAAGAAGGCCTATCAAGAATTTTGAAATATCTTAAAAGATGACCCAATATAATTAAATAAAATAAGCCTAAATAAAATAATTAAATATGCATTTGGGCTTTATTTCATCTAATATATATATATATTTATATTTATAAGGCTTGGTCTTAAATTAAATAATTTACAACCCAATGTAATGAAATAAAATAAGCTTAAATAAAATTAATTAAATATGTATGTGGACTCTATTTTATCTAGTGTACATCTTTTATAATGCTTGGTCTTAAATTAAATAATTTACGACCTTACCTTAGCTAGTAATAATAGGGATTGGACATGAGCTTGTACGAATGACCTCAATGGTACCTCAAATGATGACTTCTAATACTTTAAATGTTGGTCTAGACAAAATAGGGTGTTTACAGACCTTTTTCTAATAGGTTCTGCACTTTTCTCTTAAACAAGGTGCAATTCTCAATAGAGTTGCCTTGTGCTCCGGCATGATATCACAATAGGCATTCTCATCATACCATTTAGGATATAAAGATAATCTTGGGCTTATGAACACCAGGGCCAATAGCTGACCTGCTAGTAGACTGAAGAAAATTTCTTTGTAGGACTAAGGAAGTGGCCCAAAGTGTTCTCTTTCCTGAGTGCTTATTGATTATTTGAAGCTCTTACATTTGTCGCATTGTGGGGTTATGCAATTTAAGCAAGATTCGACACGAAAATCATTATTGGAGTGAACCTGGCAAAATAAACTGGTTGTGGCACTAGTAAGTAAGGTTTAAAACCAAGATATAACATGTTGGGAAGTACATACCTTTTGCTAGATGTGGATTCTGGCTTAGCATGACTTTCGCTAATAGCATTCACCTTCTTCTGTTTACCACTGGCCATTGACTTTTCGGTCAAGCTAGATAATTCTCCATTGAATATCTTGCCACTTTTAACAGCATTATCTATCATTTCGCCCTATATGACCATGTTGGCAAAATTCATCATGGCATTTCCTACCAACCTATCATAGTAAATAGCTCACAGGGTGTTGATAAACATGATCATCATTTCTTTCTAGATCAAAGAAGGGTAAACTTGAGCTACTTCTTCTTTCCACCTTTAAATATATTGTCTAAAGATCTCGAAGGCTTTCTTTTCCATATTCATAAGGGAAAATTGATCTGGGGCCCAGTCAGATATATGCTTATATTGATCAAGAAAAGTGTGAGCCAAATCTGCCTATGTCTGAATTCTTATAGAATCAAGCCTTATATACCAACAGATGGCTACCCTATTAGGCTATCTTAAAAGCAGTAAATTAACAGCTTTTCATTCTCTTTGTATCTAGCCATCTTATGGTAATACATACGATTGTGGGCAGTGAGATTTATAGTCTCATTATACTTTTCAAAATCTGGCACTTTGAATTTGGGCAAGATAATAAGAAAGGAAACTAGTCCTAAAGATTCAACGTCTACAATCATAAATTTGTCACGTCTTTTGACAGCCCAAAGGTGCCTTTCCAGTGAATGATACTTATTTAAGTTTTCATCATTTGTTTAAAGACCTCTTTATTCTTTTTTGCTTTACTTGCTTATCCAGATCTAGGACTAAAAGTCTTGTCAGTGAAAAGCTTGTACCAAAAAATTCTTGAATTGGATGGGGTACTATTGCTGGGTTAATTTTAATGAATGGTTAAGTTGATGGGATCGTTGTTGCTAAAGGATGTCATTCATGTAATGCCCTGTCCTGAACATGGATGGCTTTAGTACCACTATTCAGGTTGCTTTAGGATTGACCTATTATTTTTTGCGACAATTATGCTCGTTTGCCCTTTTTCGTTAAAGTCTCAAACAATAGCTTGGTTAATTTTGCAATCTAAAATTGGAATTCCTTATTTTTACAAAGTAATTGCTCTTGAGACTCCCTATGCATGAGCTCCAATGATTCGATGGGGGTTTGGTGATTATTTTCCATAGCTTTCTAGCGATTGCTAGTGTTACACCAATGACGAATGATAGGTTTAATGTTTTAGAGCACCTTCACTTTAGATTATTACTGGGTTAAACTTTTATGATGTGTTGTGAGCATGTTTAATGAAACATCGGTGAGTATGCAATCATGAAAATAAATGACTATTAACATAAATGAATAAAGTAATAAAAGAATTGGGTTAGTTATACAAATGCAAAAGGGAAAATTAGATTAAAGGACAATTTCAGCAATAGCATCTTTCATTAAAGCAATAAAATATCTTGATGATTACATTTGGAAATGCTTGACATGGTTACATTACTTGATCACATGTTCCAAGAAATAAAATAGTCCTTCATCATGGGCTCCAATGGGTAGAAAGCACGTGTTAAGGATCCAGCCACATCCATCATGTACTCAGCCTCTAACTAGGCTACCTGAATATGCTTTGTGAGATAACAGTAATAGTCATAATAATTTTGGCTTGCCTGATCAACCACTTAAGCTACTCTTGCGCCCCACTATTGGGAGGCTTTTGATTATTCATCAACTTGGCCTTGTTGATTTTGTGAGGAATGCTCTAAATCTTGAATTCTAAGTGTTAAAGTCTTAATTTAAACATGGTTAACTTAGACTCGACCTTCTAAATGTCCATTCTTCCTTTGGTAAGTTGATATGAGGGCACGAGCTTTAACAAGCTTCTTTCTATTGACCCTAGCCTTTTCGCTCTATCAATGTAGCTCTTTTTGAAGGGTGGAGTTTCTACCCCCTATTTGGCTAATTACTTATCAAAGTGCCGAGACTTGCTTGCTTTGGTAAGTGCCACATAGTCTTTTTTCAGACTCTCAAGATCCTTTTTCAAATGGTTTTTCTTTTTGACAACCCGATTCATTTCACCATCTTGAAGACAAAAGTCCATTTCAAATTAACTTTTTTTTTCTTTTAAACGAGTGAATTCTTTGGTGAAGGTTGCCTTTTATTATTTGAACTTACGCTTGAATAGTATGATTTCAGAGGGAAATTCATTAACTGATACTTGTGATGTTCCAACACCATACAAGGGTAAGGCATCATTAATGCGATGGACACTCCATTCATCATATCCTAAAGTTATAGTACTTCCTCTCCAATGCCTCTCCATACAGCAGGTTTGTCTCCAAGCATGGAAGGCTAGCTAAAATTTTGACTTATAGTCTAGCTCGCCTAATTGAAATCCCACTGCTTAAGGTTTTGAACAAAAAAGATGAATTGTTGGCACTTAAATTGTCATAGGACTAGGATAGGTGCATAGCTAGTGCTTCCCTATCACCTTATAAGCAGCACACAACTATAATCTCTACATTGGTGTATAATTGTCTGTGATGAAAATCAAAGGGCTTCCATGCCATCTTTTTCCCTTCTTGATTTCAAAATTTCTAGACCTATTACTTCTTAGACTTATCTTAGGGTCATTCCTTCTCAAAGACCTTAGAGATAGGGCTGAAGTTGGGTAAGAAATTGTATGACATTCTCTTAACTTCGAGGCACAAGTGGCTGACAAGACAAATCTAAAGAAGCAGATGCATACAAAGTGACTCACCCTTGTTTTCTTACAAAAACTGAAAGCTCAAATAGTTTTAGCAATGATGGTGTGTGCAAGATTGGTGTTGCAGCACAATCAAGAAAAAAGCTCTACTACTATTCCTTTAACATAGCCTAATGTTTTCAAAAATATGATCAGACCATATATCGCCAGTGCATGGATATCTTGAATTTTTTGGATGTCAATGGTATTTGCCATTGCTTCCTTTAGATTGGCTTATGAGATGCATTCACTGTTCCCTTTCATTTGATATGACTCTTGATCTAAGACTTCATTGCCTCGAGAATCTAAGCTAATCTTGTCTTGAAAGCTGGGGATTGTAAAGCCTTACAGTATATTTTATCATCTTGGCCCTCTTAATATTGAGTAACGTGGTATATTCATCGATCATAGGGACCGAATCTTTATGATTAAAAGTGAAGCACCACTATGTCGGGTTTTAAAACTGAGATTCTACTCACAATAGGCCAACATCCAAACAGACCTAAAGTAAAAAGACTATGTCTTTATACCTTTTCATGAATGATTCCCTCTCAGCATTGTTCCAATTGCTCCATACATGCTTCAAATCTTGACAATCATTCTGATGGTTCCCTATCTTGACCATTTCATGTATTATCGAGAGATATCCATATTTGAAAATGTCCTTGTCTTCACATTGTCAGTGCTCGACCATGCTCAAACTTTTTTGAAAGGCTTAAGATCAGAAGTGAACTATTGCCCCATGACAAACACCCTTTATTGAACACTAAACCATTGATTATGATAAAATGATGCATGCTTAAATAGAAAAGCCAAAAAGAAATGAATTAGTGACCATACGAAATAATAGGCATAAGGATAAGGGAATAAAAAAATCACAACAAAAGTGCACCATAAAAATTACCCTGACAACAAGTGATACGATGCCTAGGGGCGAACATGACAATTGTAAATGTTGTGATAATAAACAGACAGCATAGTGGCATGTTCCAGTTAAAAATTGCCTTTAATGAGGTGACACGATACCTCGCAAGGACAAAATTAATTGACATGCAATAACATTTGTTTATCACCAACTATGGCGAGTACACTTAAAGCTATTATTTGGACAACATAACGGCTTGTTTAGGTTAGATATGAATTTTTCAAGATGACATAGGGCATTGTAGGAGATGGCATTTGGTTGTCATCACCTACTTATTAAAGAGGGCTAGCCATCAAGCACATTGGCATGCCCTAGAAAATGATCATGAAGTATAATGATAAATATGGCCAACAATGTTCATCCATCATCGCCTACTTAACCATGGTGTATAGAAGTAAAGGTAAGAAGTGTTTGCCCAAGTGACTCTTTTTTCTAGGTTGTTCTAACAGCATTCCTATATGGTTTGATATGTTCGACTCATAGAGTTCACTATATGAGTTTGAGCTGACACCTAAATTGGTATCCAAATCACTTTTCCATCTGATAAGAATAGTCAAGGCACCTCGATCCTAGGCCCATCGTAGGTTTGGCGAAATAGGTTCGGTCTAATAGATGTATTTTCTTATGCAAATATGAAGGGATACTCATTAGATGTAGGTAATTTGCACCCCAAAAAGTCTTGCTATGCCTATGTAGAGGGGTATTCAAAAAGGCCGATAGCTCACTTCCGTTTAATAGTTGCGATGCTAACCTTACCATGGAATTTGGTGGGAATCTAATGCAAATGCATATGCTCGGTGTGTGTTGAGAAAACAATCAAACCTTTTGTTTTACCCCTATATTACCATACTTATTTGAATTAATATCTATTCGAGAACAAAGTAGTCCCTAACAATCACAAGATAAAACCAGGAAAGATAAAAAGGTTATAAGATCAAGATAAAAGGGGATTATATTTAAATAATGATAAAAATAAAAAAAACCAAGAATTAAGTGAGAATAGCTAGTTGTAAGCCTAACTCTCAAGTCCCTAGCGAAGTCACCAAGCTGTCACTACATACCTTTTTTTGGTAATCTAAAGGGAGTGCGAAAGACTTAAAATATATGGTGTTGGTGTGGTTATGTTGGTTACAGCCTTTACGTTGTCTCTTAATTAAGATCTGAGTCCCATAGTAATACTAAGGGTTGAAAGCCCGTCGAGTGAATTGCTCATCCAACTAGTCCTAAAAGGCTATCACGATGTGGCTATAAATTTAGAGTCACCATTGATCATTTTGGGCTATGCGTGATCAGATGTCTATAGAAAATAATGTTCTGAGTTATAAAACTTGAAACATTGATTTCAAGGTCTGGATAGCCAGAGATTCATTGATTGGGTTTAAGAGTTGGTTACTCATGGGGAAGGATTAGCATCCCTATAATGTTTGAAGTCGATATCTGCTAACTATATCTTGCTTAGTTTTCAGATTAATCGATTCCACTTTATCATTATTTCGAAATAATACCATTTAGTACATAATTTTTTGTGAACATTATAGGTTCAGGTTTTGAAAGAAAATTTAGATCACCTATGTGCCTTGAAGGTGTGAGGCACAAAGGGATTTTTAATGAAAATGATCTCCGAATTAAATTTTGAAAATTTGGATATCCTTATTAAGCACTGGAGAGATACCAATGTGGAACATTACTTTGTTTAAATATGGATGCTGGGTCATTACAAAGGGAAATGTGTTAGTAAGATGAAAAAATATAATAATGTTACATAAAAATGACACATAAAAGAACATGAAAAAGAGAGACAATTAGAATATATCCAGTAAATATCTTGATTATTAAAGAATATCTGCTAACTATATGTTTGAAGTCGATATCTGCTAACTATATCTTGCTTAGTTTTCAGATTAATCGATTCCACTTTATCATTATTTGGAAATAATACCATTTAGTACATAATTTTTTGTGAACATTACAGGTTCAGGTTTTGAAAGAAAATTTAGATCACCTATGTGCCTTGAAGGTGTGAGGCACAAAGGGATTTTTAATGAAAATGATCTCCGAATTAAATTTTGAAAATTTGGATATCCTTATTAAGCACTGGAGAGATACCAATGTGGAACATTACTTTGTTTAAATATGGATGCTGGGTCATTACAAAGGGAAATGTGTTAGTAAGATGAAAAAATATAATAATGTTACATAAAAATGACACATAAAAGAACATGAAAAAGAGAGACAATTAGAATATATCTAGTAAATATCTTGATTATTAAAGAATAACTTAAATGGAAATTTTGAGATGCGTTTGGATTTGGTAGTAACTTGAAAGATGGAAAAAAAAATAGGTTTTGATTAATAAACCAAAGGATGTTCAGGAGAGAGAATTCAAATTTTAAGTGAAATTTTAAGAGCAGGGTTGGAGTATCCCCTCAACAACTGTGGTTGGAATATCCTAATGGTGATGATTTTGGATATGTTCAAAAAGGTTTTGATTAAAAAATCCAAGTTTCGGGAGAGAGAAAATTTTAGGCGATACATAAAAAGTAGGTTGGAGTATCCCCTTAGAAAGCAAGGTTGGAGTATCACCAAAGTGAAAATTTTAGTTTAAAAAAGTTTTTATTAGAAGTTTCAAAAAGTTTTGAAAGAGAAAAAAATTCATATTTTTAAATGAAAAATAGGGTTAGAGTACCCCTCAAAGAATGAGGTTTGAGCATTCCTAAAAGTAAAAAATTTTACATTAAAATAGGTTTAATTAGTAAACTCAAAAAGAACGTGGAAGGAGAAAATTTAAATGATAAGTGAAAAAAAGGTTGGAGTATCCCCATTAATGAAAATTTTGATGTTTATAGAGAAAAGGAATTTTTTTGTGAAAAAGATATTTTGAAAATAGAACTTAAGAGTTTGAATAAAATTATTCCTTTTTGGCCTTGATCCAAGCCTACAGGGCTTGTGTTGTATTGTGTGACTCCATAGGGAGTCAATTGGGTGTTCTTTGAGATGTTTCAATGTCATGATAAAGGTGGTTTGAGAAATCGAGTTAACATTAATTCTAAAAATAAGGGACAGCATCGTGCTGTCTCTTTTCTTAAATTTATTTTGGGTAAATTTGAAGTGTTATGAGTTGGACGAGGTGCCATAAGAAAGGTAACTCGATGAGGTTTAATATAAAAATATTTCAATAATCCTAACAAACTGCTTTATAGGCATAATTAAATTTCAAAGTTGGGTTTATTTTGACACTAGCAGCATTTGTAGGGAAAAAGATGTACTAGACTTTGGAAAATCATCCCTAACGCATTAGGTATTGTTAAATTGAAAATGATACCTTCTTAGAAAATGAATTTCACAAACTTTCTGGGAAAAATATTTAAAAAATAGTGTAAAACCATTTGGTGGGCCAACATGGCTTAAGCAAAATGTAGTTCATTGGTTCTAGCCATTCTAGACAACAAAGGTCCAAAAACATCATAAATCTTTCACCTAGAATGGTCCAAGTGCAGAAAAGACACTTTTAGAAAGTTAATTCCATGTTCTTTCAATGAAAAATATCATAAAATTCCAAAAAAAATGTGTTTAGTTTTGAAAATAACTTTAAAAAATAGGTACCTTATTGTCAAAGCAAAAAAAAAGGAGTTTTTCAGTATTTTCGAGCCAAAGACATTCAAACGTCCATGGCATAGAGAAAAGGGTAACATGGAAGTTGTAAGTTCATTCCACAATTATGGAGTAGTTTCGAACAATGAAACAACTCATTGACCATCCCACAAATAAGGGTATTAGACTCAAGATCATGGCTTAATGTTTTTATCAAATAAAAGGGTCATTTTCCTAAGAAAACAACATTTTTATTCAACCATAAATCCAGACTTAGAAATTTTGATTTGTCCTCAAGATTAAAGGAGCAATTTAGTGAAAAGATTAAATCCATGCTAATCTATATCTATTAGAGGTAACATAGACATAGGTTTTTTGAAAATCAATTTTTTTGTGACAAATAAGCAAGCATTTTTACGAAAAAAGAAGGTTATGAATGAGATGCAATGTACATAACAGTGAACATGAAAACAAATTCAAACAAACAAATATGATATTTTGACAATCGAAAAGGTGGCCAAAATGTAAGATGATGACAAGCAAGATGCTTGAGAATGTTAGCCTTAGAAATGACATCTAGAATCTAGCCATGTACAATGGTATGAACATGTTTAACTAAAAGAAAGCATACTAGAATTTTCAAGATGATATTTTTGTTTCATGAAACCTATAAAGACATAAGCAAATGCATGAATATGCTCAAAACAAGTTAGGGTGAAGATTTAAGCATGTGTTGAATATGTGAAAATGGATAAAACATGACAAAGATCATTAGTAGGGGTTATTTTGATGGTGAAAGTAAAACATGGCACATTTGGTCACCGAAGCAATATCAAAACATCAAAAGATCATTGAAAAAGACTTAGACTATCATATCCAAGCCCACAACAATGCATAAGAGTCTTAAGATGGTCATGGGGACATGAATGGCTTACTAAAATGATGCAAATGCTAAAACTAGAAAATAAATGAAGGTAGAGAAAATGTACCAAACAGCTTTAAGTTTTCACCTTCACTTGAAAAACAAACTCTAAGCTTAAGGAAAGGATGAAAAAAAAAAGGGTTTTTGGTTATGGTCTAGATGGAAGGGAGTTTTTGAGTGTGAAAGGAATGAAAAGAATTTTTTCTGGAGATCTTTTAGAAGGAAAAAGGGAGAACTATGGGAATTGGGAAGTGTTTTCAATGTAATAGTGCATGTATATGAAGAGCCTTCTTTTGCTGAGCTAAAATTAACTCCTTTATAGTCCAAGGTTCAACCAATGCATTTTGGAGCCAAAGTAAGGGCATTTTTAGTCTTTCCCTATGTACTTTATTGCAGCTAAGGGTACATGCTCAGCTGGCTGAAATGTCATTGGCTGCCAGTAGTAATGTAGTGGAGTAGAAGGCTTATAATGTCTTGTAATTAGAGAAAAGCTAGGTATGCCCTCTAACAACCATATATTTCATGAAAATGTCCTAATTTTGAATAATTTAGGCCTCAAAATTTGTTAGAACTCAATCATAAGTCCAAAGCTGAGGCCTAGTATGAATTTTAATGATTTTTGGTGCAAGAAACATATTTAAGTGGGATTTTTAGATCAATGGTGCAAAGCCTGAAAATGGCTTGAATTGGGCATAAATGCCTTGGTGTATCAATACACAAGGTACCTTTTGCCCATGAGTATCGATAAAATGAAGTATGTATCGATACCAAGACGAAAAAATGTTTCTAATCTTGAGACTTAGAGACCTGTATTGATACTATAAGAGCTTGTATTGATACCCTTGCTTGTGTACAATACATGTGGCCAAAAATCATGATTTTAGCTGCTGCTAAGGCCTACATCGATACAAACATTTAGCATGTCGATACCACACCTTAGGTATTAATACCAAACCCTTTTGTATCAATACTACATGAGAAAACTTGAATTTTCAGCAATATGAGAACTTGGTATTAATACCTACAGACCAATATGACTTGCACATATCTTAGGCTCTCTGAATACCTTACCTTGATCAAAAATAATGGGAAATTAACTAGTGTTCATCCATATGACTCCAAGGATGCTCAAAATAATGACCTCTGATGCCTCAAATGATGGCCTAGACTAAATGGTGTGTCTACATCTATATATATATATATATTCAACCAAACTAAGAAAATGTAGAATCAATCTTGTAGATACCCTATTTGTCCAAGCCTTTTTCGAACAAATTGTGCCCAATCGGAGACTTATTAGCTAAAATGCACCCATTTTTTTCTCAAGCCAATGTCTGACATCTTAGGACTTAGTTAGATTGTAACAGAATAAAATTATAAAAATAAAAAAATAGGATGATTGTTCGGTTTCCTATCACCAAGCACTATAGGTAACACAGCATAAGCAAAAAAACCTTTTAGGGAAGGTTTGAAATGCCTAGGAATCATGTTAAAAAAAATTGTAAAATGAAGTTATTAATTAATGTATTAATACATCATCTTGTTTTGGTCATTCGAGGCATCATAAGTGTCATTTGGAAAGCATGGATCAATTCCCTTCATTTCCAACTAAGGTAAAATGTTCAAAGCATCAAAAGTATGAAAAAAACTGCATTTTTTATTGCAAGTCTTGATACATGGCCACTAGGTATTGATACAAGGTTCCAAATCATTAAAATTTCAAAATCTTGTTATTTGTGTCAAGACAAAAAGGGAGAATATCAATACTTAAGGTGGTGTATTTATACCAAGTGTGTTTATATCGATATAGGTTTATGCCATAGCTAAAATCATGATTGTTTGCCAAAATGTATCAATACATAAGTGGAAATATCAATACAACATTCGTGTATCGATACTTGTCATGTAGTCTCGAGACTGGAAGGCAATTTGCTCTTTGTATCGATACTGAGCTCGAGATTGGAAGGCAAAATATGCTTTATGATCGATATAAAGTTCTTTATATCGATAAAGTTAGGCATTTTTGCCTAATTCATGCCATTTTTTAGCCTTTGCACTATTGATCTTAAAATCCGATTTTGCCATTGTAGACACCTCATTTTGTCTAGGCCAATTTCTAGCATCTCAAGACTTAATTGAAAGGTAATAAAGTAAAATAATAAAAATAAAAGCAAGGACAAAAATTTCTTTTGGGGAAAGTTTGAAATGCCTAGGGACATATAAAGAAAATTGTAAAAAAAAGCACCAAAAGTCTCTATTTGGGGTGTCATCAAGGTCGTTTGGGCAAGCATAGGCTAGTCATCCATCATTCCCAATTGAGATGAAGTGTCCAACAAGCCAAAGGTGCATAAAATCCACATTTACATGAATAAGATCGATACATGGGCTTTAAGTATTGATACAAGGCTTCCACATCATCAAAATCCCAAAAACCATTGTTAGTATCGATACAATTGTTGCTACTATCGATGCAATAGCTTTTGTATTGATATAAAGTTATGTCATAGCTTAAAATCCATTTTTGGCTAACTAGTATCGATACAAAGAGTGATAGTATCAATACCAAGCTCTAAGTATCATACTAGCTTCACTGCATTGATAATTGGAGCAAACATTTGCTACAAGTATCGATAAAAAGCACATTATATTGAGACATCAAGCCAAGAATTTACCTAGTTTGTGTCATTTTTGCCTCTTTGCAGTATGACATTAAAACATGAATTTGGTCATGACCTTGGCTCCAAAAATCATCCAATCTTAGGCATAACTTCCTAAAAATCATATGGATTTCATTTTTAGGCTTTAAACATTGGATCATAACATTTTTGAATAGTTTATTAAGCTTGTTACAAAGGTATTCCATGCTATAATGTGGATTAATCAAGGAAAAACTAGATCTTGCTTAAAATATTAGCTCATGCATGGTTCATTGCTACTGCCAAAGCTATTCATCAACCAATCAAATGCTAAAAGGTTGCTTCCTAGTAAAATGACTCATCATTTTGTACATTCCAAATGTCCTAAATGCCCCACATTTTTTAGGTTTGTGGTGGCTGAGATTAACTACTATGTAAGATATGTTATGAGCTCAGACCAAGAAAAGATTCCAAACACTCGCACATCAACCATTAATCATACAAAAATTCCATTGACTTAGCTCTCCCTCAACCCTTCTAAAAACCCTTTTAAAACATTTTATTCTTCGCATTTCTCCTTTCCAATCTCCCTTTCTTTGATAGTACAAAGCCAGCTTTTCTTGCTAAATCATAGCAAAAGAAGGGAAGAAAGAGAGTTATAAATGCAAGGTCTTTCCTACTCCACATCAACAACAAGGATTCTTAAGCTTTTGGTATATTTTTTATTCTTTTCCATTCATATTTGTTGTCATAGTGAGTCATAAAATTTTGACCATGACTATATCTTAGTATTCCATGCATCTTGCAGCCTTGTTTGTGGTAGACTTTGGATTTTTTATGCTTTGTTGATCTCTCTACCATGTTCTTCCACATATGTGTGCTTGTTTCATTTTAAAAACATGTTTTAATGCTGCCTTGACATTCTAGCAAGCTTTTTTTCCTTTATCTAAGTATGTTCACATCTTTCATAGCATAACTATATGTCATTCATGTAAATGTCATTTTTTTTTAAACATGCTTTTCACATCTATTACCATGAATGTCATATTTAAGTCTTCATATTTTGTCAAAATGCTTGTTTGTTTTTTGTCAAAAATTTATTTTTCAAAACCTTTGAGTTAAGGCCATGTTAACTTCAATAAATGGAGATTAACATAGATTTAAAGTTTTCTTTATTAGTCTTCTAATCTTAAGGAAATTCAAGCTTTCCATGCTTGGATTCAAGCTCTGATAAAGCTTAATGCTTTGTTTTCAAAAGCAAAATGTCATTTTTAATTATCCGAAGTTGTTTGTTGCCCTTTCTTTTTGCCTGAAGTCCTTTAGCTTATGGCATGGTTGATAGGTTAGCCCATCCTTCCAACTTACTTTGAGATTGTGTGAACGAGTTTGTGAAGGCATTGTTGCTCACTCTTTTTTGTCTCGAACATTCAAATACCTGAGGCTCAAGTCTAGTCCTAGGAAGTCCAAAAAAATTGAAAAACCTTATATTTTTCCCTAGTAACACTATAGTCTTAATTTGAAAAATCATTTTCAAACCTTAAATAATTTTTCATGAATTTTTTGATATTTTTCCATCAATGGCATCAAGTTACCTTTCCAACAGTGCTCACAAATAATTTTAGATAATGGAGTTATGATTTTTCAAAGTAATGTAGTCTGAAACCCTCAGAATTAGCAATTTACATTCTGTTTGGGCTATTTTGGCCTATCAGAAAATTTTTGTGAATTTCCAAAATATTTTTATAAAAAGTTCATGAAATTACCTTTCCAGAAGGTCTCATTTGTTACTTAACAATTCCAAATGAATCGGGTATGATTTTTCAAAGTTTGCTGCAACTTTTCCCTTAGATGTGCTGTCAGCATCGCACCAAATCCAACTTCAAAAATTTTTTCATCCCAAAAATTGATTTTCTAGCATTTTTGAAATATTTTTATATTAACCTTTTTAATGGTACTTCATTTGACCCTAAAACTTTAATATTAGTCCATAATAAAATTGGAAATGGGGATAGCTCGATGTTGTCCTCTATTTTAGCGTTTATCAAAATTAACAAATTTTTCAAAATTCTCACCTTAAGGCATTCAGATGCCTCTAAATAACCAACCCATTGGGTCAAAAATGTTTCAACCCTTAAGCTTAGATCAAGACATGAACATACTTTCCAAATTTATCAAGTTCATTTATGTTAACTCCTATTTAAAAAAAATTATTGATTTTATTAAGAAACCCCAAAATATCATTTTTGTCAAGAAATTATCATTATGTGGTTTGAAGCTATCACTAAAACAATGGCATCAAAATTTGACAAAAAAATGTTTTCAAATGGGTTTACTTAAAAGATCTTATCCTAGGAAGCAAATGTCTGTTGTTTAGGTTTGGAGAAATTAGTTTATAACAATAAAATTTATCATAACCTTAAAATTAGAGAAAAGCTACAGAACATACTAAACAACATTAGCAGATCATCTTCAAAGCATCTTGATCGATCTTTATAAAATAAAAAGGAAAAAATAAGATTCATACCTTAACCTAAAGATTTCTATCTTTGTGGATTAAAACAGACTTTGCTTCAATCTTGTACACCAAGCCTAGTTGTTATAAACCAAAGCTATCCACATATCCAGCCTCTAATGTTGATCTACACAGGTAACTGAAAATACTTCACAAGAAAGAGACTCCTCTATGCCAAAATCCATGCTAGAGGATTAGGTTTCAAAACCCTTCCCCAAGTAATCTCTATATATGCCAAAATCAAAAAAATTGGTGGAGAAACAATTTCCTATAGAAAGCCAAAAAAGATGGCGTAAGAAAAAAATGGCATTAATTCTTTTTTGGGAGGATAAAAAGGCACCTTCATGGTTTGTCATGTGATAGGGATGGCATAGAGTAGGGTTTAGTTTTTGCATAACTGAACTTTGGCCCTTCATTTTTTGAACGATTCAAGAAACTCCTACGTAACTTTAACTCTTTAAGTAATTGAATCCTTGTCTCATTTTAATTTTATAAAATCACCCTTATGTGTGTAACCTATTAGGCCTCCATCATGTCAGCAATAAATATAAATTTACTTCATTAAGAATATTTTATATTTATAGACCAAGACTGGCATCTAACATTGCATCATGGCCACCCAATATGCAGGAAGAATTAAATTGTTTTGACATGCCCTTTAGTTGCAGTATCTTAGTGTAATTTAATTATTTCCTCATATATCCCAGAATAGGCAAAAGTTTATGTAGTGTCTACTTTTGACCTATTTGATATTAGTATGCAACCCCTATTTGTTAACTCCATAATCTATTCCTTTGGCCAAGGTCTTTAAGTTAACACAGGCTAGGTACATGTAAGATACATCCTCATAAATCACTTGGGGTGATGAATGCTCTCCAGACCACTCATTCACCTTCAGTATACTTCATATCATACCCAAATCATCCTTATTTAGTTTTCATCTATTGTGAACCTTTCGCGATGATCTCTAAATATGATAATTCACACACAAGGTGACCTGGTGGTAAAAGTCTAAGGATCAATTACACTACTAACACGTGAGAGTATTTCCATAGACACTTGAGTAAAATACCAAATGTAACTCTTATAACAGGTCATGTTCAGGGAACTTGTTACCATAGCAAACACGCATATAATGTCCCCAAGTATTTGTATACTTTAACTTATGAGATCGGCTTCATGCATCATATGCATGAAGGCTTACATATGCCAACCTTTGTGCATTGTTAATGCCCCATCATGACAATATGATGACCAAGAACGTTTTTAGAAACGTGATCAGGATTTAATAATTGTAAGTCTTTACAATTGCCTTGCATAACTAATGTGCTTCATGGGCTTTATCTACATAAAATTTAAACTACTAATCGTGTATTGATTTAATGGATAAATAAATACCTCACATTATATTAAACAAATACAATAAATGTTGCATGATTAATTAATAGCTAGTGTTTTCCAAGCAAATCAGATTGGCTTATAGGGATTACACTAACAATCTCCCACTAGCACTAAAGCCAAATCTCCTAAATGTCTAAGCCCTATACCCTCCATATGGTGAACATGTTTTTGCTGGGGCAGAACCTTAGTGAAAGGATAAGCTATATTGTCCTCAGTGGGTACTCGCTCTATACTAACATTATGTCTTTCTATTATATTTCTAATAATGTGATATCATAGTAAAACATGTTTGATTTATGATTAGACCTTTATTCCTTAGTTTGCACCATGGCTCTATTGTCATAGTAAAGTGGTGCTAGATCAACAATGCTTGGAGCCACACCAAGTTCAATAATAAGCTTCTTCATCCAAACTGCCTCCTTTGACACCTTACACATGAATAAATATATTCAGCTTTGATTATTGAATCTATGGTTGTTGCCTATTTGGACCTTTTCCAACTAACTATAGCTCTATTAAGGGTAAATACATAACCGCTTTGTGACTTGTAGTTATCCCAATCTGATTGGAAGTTAGCATTAGTGTACCCCTTAACTCAAAGCCTAGGCCCTCCATAAACCAAAAAAATATCCTTAGTTCTTCATAAGTACTTCAAGATATTCTTAGCAATAGTCTAGTGACCCTCATCAGGATTGCTTTAGTATTTTCTCTTGATATGTTTGGCATAGTACGTAACATGGCATAAATGATGGATCCAACTGATGAGGCATATGGAATCTCATCCATCCATATCCTTTTATCTAATGTCTTAAGACATATCTCTTTCGAGTAATGTATACCATGAACCATAGGCAAGTTTCCTCTCTTGCAGTTTTCCATCTTAAACCTTTTAAGAATTTTGTCTATATATAAGGATTGAGACAAGCCAAGCATTCATTTTGGTCTATCTTTATAGATTTTAGTTCCTAAAATGAATGTTGTTTTTCCCAGCCCTTCATGGAGAATTATCTGGATAGCCAAACCTTAATGGTCTGCAGCATAGGTATGTCATTTCCCATTGTTAACATAGCAACCAGAAAACAATTGCCTGCTAATTTATCTTCTTATAAGCAAATAGATCATCAAGATTCCTTTTAAAGCTAAGCTCTTTAATTGCTTCATCAAATTTGATGTTCCAACTCCATGATGCTTGCTTTAGTTTGTAAATGGATTTGCTTTAGTCCAATTACCTTATTTGAGCCTCGTTTTCTAATATTCTTTAACAAACTTAAGTCATTACATAAGTATGATCTATATTCTAAATCAATTATCTAGGTAGTCAAATTGATAATAAAGTAATTCAACTCAATCATGTAAAGGTTAGCTACCTTCCTTAGAATTCAATTTAACATGCCAATTCAAACACTTTAGGCTAATAGCACAAGTACGTCTTGCAATACAGTTATCATAATTACCATTACCAATAACATAGTATGAAATAAGCATTAAATAGTTTTTCATGTACTAAATCAATATAGACAAGGTATTAAATCTTTATCGGTCTTCCCACTAATTTTTTGTAATTATAGGCCTCACTATTATATGAAAATCTCTTTAAGGTATTTCTAATGGATTGGGACCCCTTTCAACATGTTGCAACTTTGAGTGACTCAACTAATCACAATGAACCTAGTCGGGTAAGTAACATAGCTTACCAATTGCATCTTTCTGCAACTGTTAGATCAACTACATGGCAACTCCTTACCTCAATATATCTTATACATTTCGCCTAACCCTCACCTCCAACATCACATGGTCAAGTGCAACAGATCCAAACCACACAACATTAGTTGATAAGACCCATTACTCATAACTCAAACAATTCGAGCAAAAGTACCTTAAGCGACTTAACAAATCAGCCATGGTCAGAACTCGAGTATCCTATTATGAGTAATGGAAGGTATCTTTATCATGCATTGCATATGACTCAATATTGTACAATGGATTTTGTTCGTTCATTTTAATCTAGATCTCATCTTTATTAGCATGCACAGTATATTATATTATTGCATAAAATAAATCTAATATCATGCATTCTACTTGGATGATTATGGACTTTACTAATGTAATCTCCTTGAGCCATCAAAGGAGATTACTTGGTCAATTCACAGATGAATACAAACAAGGTCTTCATAAGTCTTCTTGCAACCTCCTAGGCTTTATGGCACTTATGCTTTGATCTCTATCTTCGAGATTCAAAATTTTCTTAACTAATCCTAGTTTTATATTTATATGTAATCTAATTACATTTATAATAAAGAAACCTCAAGTTACATTCAAGGGAAATTAGTGAGAAAAGAATTTTATATCCCCAAAAATAGAGATAAAGCAAGGTACACAGACCCTATCTAAAAATTTAAATACATTGAACAATCAACCATCCACAATTATATTAGGACTAAGTCCATTACCATCTGATACATCCACAAGATTTATGAATATATTTAAATAAATGTTAACTCGATTTCTAGTTGCCAATTTCAAATAGTCTCTTTAATCTTCTTGTAATTTAATTAAGAAAAAAAATAATTTCTTACTTGATTAATGTTTATCCTAATCTTATTTGGACAAAACCTAATCCAATTAGAATTAATCATTTAAATTAAGACATTATCCAATATTGTCTTAAACAGTTTAAGATTTAATTAAGTGGACAATATTAACTTCATGATAATTAGGAGACTTAATTGAGTTGAATTCCATCTAAATAGAATCCCATTTGCACCTAAGTAGTTAACTTTCGGCTAGATAATTTTTTTTTTTAATTTTCATATTATCTTTATCCTGGTTGATCATATCAAGCCTCACAAGATCAACTCCTAGTGGGAATAAACTTCCTAAAACCTAGGAGGTTAGTGCAAAGGAGGACTCTAATCTTCCTAGGTTTGCTGCTCCCTATAGCGGCTTCCACTAGGCATCCGAATACCAGACCACTGCCAATGGTTCATTCCCACTAAAGCTATGACTTTTTCTACAAATTCCAGAATATATGCTACCATTAATGCCGCAAATTAAGGTATCAAGAAGTTGTTCTAAACATATCCATGAAGTATGCGCATATGTAGCATCCGAATGGCACTGATTCAAAATGTTTTCAAACAATTGTTCTAGCAAGTGTCATGAACTTTTCATGACTCTTCTAAGGCTGGAAAACATGGAAAAAGTAGCATGAAACAGCAGCCAAATTTTTGAATATTTTAGGTTAATTAAAAATCACTAAACTAAACGATTTCAGCATGAACAACACTCAAACGTGGCTAATTAGATTTAATAATCATAAAATTTTCAAAACTAACTTTAAATAATTAAAAAAATGATTAAAAACACACAACTACCATGCTGCAAGTGTGCAAAAAGTTTCAAAAAAAATTCAAGGCAAAAAATCAAATCATATGGACTAATTTGAAGGAAAACTATTTTACTGTTAGTATCAACTAAGTCTATGATCAATCAAGGCTAATAACCCAGCTTTGATACCACTTGAAGGATCTTATCCTAGGAATCAAATGCCTACTGTTTGGATTTGGAGAAATCAGTTTACAATATAATTTATTAAAACAAAAAAATCAGAGATAAGCAGTGGAACATACTAAACGGCATCAACAAATCATCTTAAAAGCATCTTGATTGATCTCTATAAAACAAGAAAGAAAAAAATATGATCTCATACCTCACTCGAAAGATGTCCATCTCCTTGGATTAAAATGGACTCTGCTTCGATCTTGTACATCGAGCCCGACTGTCGCAAATTAAAACTGCCCACATGTCCAGTCTCTAATGTTGATCCACATATGTGACTTGAAAATCCTTCATTAGGACAGATTCCTCCATGCCAAAATCCATGCTAGTAGATTAGGTTTCAAAAACCTTCCCCAAGCAATCTCTCTGTGTCAAAATCAAGAAAAACCAGTAAAAAAAATTTCCTACCAAGAATGAAAGAAGATGGCGCAAGAGAAACAATGTGGCACAAATTATCTTTTGGAAGGATAAAAGGCGCCTTTAAGGTTTCTCATGTATTCGAGATAGCAAAGTAGAGTTTAAATACTCAAGGTTTAAATTTAGATTTCATATGACAATTTTAAAATTCAAATTCAATAACTAACTTTAAAATCCAAATAGAATTTATCCAAACTAGATTCATCGATTTAAATTTTTCAATCTCGTTTTTTCGAAAATCATTAAAAATTAATTTTTTTCCCTCCTAAATTCTATCCAAACTTTTTCAAAATTCAAACCTAGTTTTCATGCTTCAAACAACCAATTGATCTAAACGTGTCTCAAAATTGTCAATTTGATTATTTTTAAATAATTGATGACAATTACGAGATATATTCCGACAATCCCTTCCTTTCTTCCCTCTTTTGGTGTGATTTATTTTATGCAATATTATTTCTTTTTCATTTTCCTAAAACATTTCTTTTTGTGGTGTTTGTTGAAAGATGGCCTAGATATGAATCCTGACCAGCCCCACTTAAAAAGCGGGTATAACCCTTGTTCCTATATATACTTACATATCATTACTTTTTATTTTTAAGGGCCTTGTTATTTTTTCTTATTATGTTTATTTTTTTGGTGTTTGGGGACAAGTCGTGAAGATGAATCACTTACTCAACTTAACCCTAATAGTCATTATAAAATGACTATTTATTTTGGAGCCACCATTAATCTATTTAAGCTAGATGGGATTGAACACCTACCAGAGTTCATATTTCAAGGGTTACAAACACCTAAAAATAAACTTTGAGATATGTGATAATACCAGAGATCACATAGGAGGGCTCAAGAGTTGGTTACAATCCCGAAGAAGGATAACCTCTCATGATGCCTGAAAATTGATACCTTATTAATTGCATGTTAACTTAAATTTTGATTTTTATTCAATTCCATTATTCGATATTTAATTACAATTCCATGTATTAAAATAGTATTCTAAATTTATTATTCTGTACAAGAAAATCGAGTTTTTAATTTTTTGAAAATCAAAATCTCTTTCATATCCAACCAGTGAACTGAAAAAATATGAAAGTTTTTATTATTCTCTTTCAACCTCAATAAAGAGTCAGAGGAATACGAAAGGTTTTAAAAATTAAAATATCTTTTTTATCCCACTGGAGAGCCAAAGGAATACAAAAGGTTTTATTTTACAAAAACTGACAAATCCCAATTTTCATTTTGAAAAAGATATTAATTATTAAAATAATCTATAAACCCCTTTCATATTGTGGGAGAAATTTCACATATTATTTTAACTTGGAGACATCGCCTTAATTTTCTAAAAATTTTAATTTTATTAAAAATAAAAAAATGTCTTAAAACTCGGTTTAGATGAAAGTTTTGAAACTCAGTTCTTAGAACTCAAATTTGGTCAATAAGATCAAAATATCCTCTATAGTACCTTTGACTTGAAAGTATCCTGTGACTCTAAAAGACTTCATTTTAATTCAAAATTACCAAAATGCCCTTAAGGTATATTTTCAATATGAAAGTATCTTGGTAACCCCAAAGGACTCCAAAATGGCCTAAAATGATGAACCTATCCCTAATGTGTACCTTCAATATGAAAGAATCCTAGTAATCACATAGGATTTGGTTTTAATGCAAAATTACCAAAATACCCTTTAGGTTTATGTTTGATATGAAATATCTTAGCAAACTTAAAGGACTCGAAAATGATCATAGAAGAGAGAACCTATCTAAATGCACACTCTTGGCATAAAAGCATCCTAGTGACTATATAGGACTTGATTTTAGGGGAAGTTACTAAAATGTCCTTAGAGATTACCTTCGTCTTAAAAACATCACGGTACCCTAAAGGACACAAAAATGGCAAGAAATAACATTTTTACCCTAAGTGGGTAATTTGGATAATAAGATGACCTAAACGCAAAAATTAAACTTAAACCCATAAACATTTTCAAAATTATATTTTGTACCTTCTTGGAGAATCGAAAGAATATGAAAGTTTTCTACTATTCTACACCACAGATATAACTGCGAGAATGCTAAAAATAATCAAAATGCCTGAAATGAGAAAAATTAATGTTGGAAATGACCAATTTGACCTAAAATGATAGTTTTTTGAATGGTCTCTAAACTTTTCTAAATTTGCAAATCAGTCCCTACATACTTAAAACACAAAATTAAACATCAAATACATCAAAATCAACCCAAAAATCATATCCACAAATTATATAGAAAGTTTGACCAAGCACTTTTGGCCTTGAAAAAAATTTTAATATTTACACAAAGGTCCCTAATCTTTCTAAAATTACAAAAAAAACCTTAAAAATCCATAATGTATTTACACCTAATAAAACGCAGACAATACATTCATAAACGTATATGAACCATTTAGCCAAGTATGGGATGTTTAGAAATTTTTTTATTATTCATAAATTAGTCGCTAGACTTTCTATTTTTATGAAATAGCCACAAAAGAGAAAAATCATCACATACACATACATTTAAATTCAGTCAACATCAAATAATCCACCAAACAAAATTTTCTCAACTCAATAATCATATATTATGGCTTTATTTAGCACAAATCAACATCAATATAAGAAATCTTCAAAGAATAAACATATAAAAATATTATTCCAACATAATAACAAGAAAATACTAAAGAAAATAACATCCCTAAGATTATGTATACATGAAAAATTAAACATTATAGAAGAAAAATTAACATCATGTGAACAACAACAAATTTCATAAGCAAAATTAAACAATTACTAAGAAAAATATGCCAAAATCAACAAATCAAAGAAAATAGTTCATAGCCATCAAACTTAGCCTTTCAACATGGATTAAAATCCATGAGCTAAAACATGAATTTGGCTCATTAAAAGGAAAAGAATTGTATGAAATCAACAAAAACTAAAAATTTATAGAGAAAACTACCTTAAAAGCTTAATAACTTAGAAAGTTTTTGTGTGTTTCTTAGTGTTTTTCTACGCATAAGCCAAATCTTTTTTTTTTTGAACAATTCTCCCCTATGTATAAGGAGGAGAATCGACCAAGAAGGAATCAAATCCTTCTTGGCCGATTTGGCTATTCAAAATTTCTTTATTTTTTGTTTTTATTTATTTGATAAATCATGTTGGAATTAGTTGGCATGATAAGCTCTAAGTAATTAATTTTTGTCTTTTAGCATGAATCACATATATTAATCATCACCTAAGGCTTAGAATCTATGATGATGATAAACTTACAAAAAATTCTTGATCAAGGATACCATAAAAAATGAATTAAAAGGATTAAATTGTAACAATTTAAAAATTATTGTTTTCAAACAGTAAAATTTTATCAGATAATATTTAATTAATAATTTGATCAAATGGTAAGCCTAATAGAAAATTTGTAAAAAATATTGGGCCTAAATAAATTAATAAGAAAATAAATAAATTGGCTTTGTCGAAAAATTAATTTAGGCCTAAAATATTCAAATGGGCTTGTTGGAAAATTCCATATGAATATATTGGGCTTGATAAAACAAAATTGGGTAGGAAAATCTTGGTGGGCTTGTTGAGAATGAAATGAGTTAATTGGGCCTAATAGCAAAATTTAGAAGTTTTAGCCCATTAAGGAAATTTGACCCAAAATAAAATTAAAGATGAAAAATAAAAAAAATCATAAAAGTCTCAAGTGTTGAATTATAAAAGAAAATTTAGAAAAATGTTGCGTGTGAGAAAAAGATAATTAAAACTTTCAAATTCATAAATTTTACCAGCAAAAACCATTTCAAAAGAATGTTATTATTTTAAGAAAATATAAAACTCATAAAGTAAATTAAATTTTCAAAAACTGATTTAATATGAATTTAATGAAAATATCTAATGAATTATAAAAATTATAAACTCCAAAAAATCTTATCGAAAAGAATTTATGGAGTAGAAAACTCTATATCTTGAAAATAAGAGAATTCCTGAAATGTTAGCACAAGGTAAAGATTAAACCAAGAGAGGGGTGAATTGTTTCTATAAAAATTAATCACAAATTTATCTTTTATAAAAATGTGAAATAAAGTGAAAGTAAAAAGGAGTTAAGGATAAGAAAAACAAACAATCGATATATAGAGGTTCGGTCCTTGAACTTCAAACCTACATCTCTCTTTTTGGCACTTCCTTGCCAAGGTGATTCCCATAATTCACTAATAAAATTGTTACCTTAAAGGCCAAGGAATAACCTCACAACTCTATCTTTTTGAGGCCTAGATAGAACTTTTCAATCCCCTTAGTGTTTTCACTCACTTTCACACAACTCTTTTTATGATATGAATAAAGTGTTTGCAAACAATTTGAACCTCTAATAGGTGGGTCTTTGTTGGAATTTAAGTACAAATTGGATGAGATATAAATAAACTTGAAAGAGTATAAATTTGATACAAAAAGAATGAAGAATTTGAAGACTTTGAGCTTTTGTTCTTCAATGCTTGATTAATCTATTTTTTTATGTCTCTTGCTTCTTCGGCTATTAGAAACCTTTATTTATAGCTTGGAATTGATTTATGGATGTTGGGCATTAAATTAGGTGGTTGGAGAGCCATTGTAGTCTTCATAAATGCATGTTTCCATTTAGACTTGCGCTATTGTATCGATACAATACCAATAATATTGATCCAAGAATTAAAAAAGTGATCGTTATAGCCTGTTGTATCGATACATAAGGTTGAATGTCGATACTTGCCATCTTGTATCGATACGACACACTTGTATCAATACATTTAGGGGTTTCAGCCAAACCTTAGTTACTATCAAGCAATGTATTGATACATAGAGGGTGAGTATTGATACTCATTGCACTATATCATTATATGCTGATTTGTATTGATATAATTAAGGGTTTTAAGCATGTATCAATACATTTATACATTGTGTCCATATATCCCTTTAAAATCCTTTATAAAATGAATTTTCTTGGCTTGAAATTGACTCAAACATATTTCAAAAATATTCTAAGTAAAAATGTGGATTTTGGAACACGTATTTTTAAGAAAATAGAAACTTAGTATTTCTTTTCCAAAATATTTTTCAATTTAACACAAGTACTAAGTTAGAAATATTGAGTACAAATTAATTTAGCTTTAGTTGTTGTTATATCAAAACCGTAATTAATTCAAAGCTAACAAAAAATATATTCAAGCTTTATAAAAATGAATTACATTCAACACATTAATCAAAATATTAATTTATTAAAATAATAAAGATGAAAAATTGAAATCTAAAACAATTTTTACCAAGAAAAATTTTACAAGCATGACATTTGTGATACTGTGAAAAATCAAATTTAAGTCCCAAAATTGACAACTTGATACCTCATGGTATAAAATGCAAATACATTTTTTCTTGAATATCTTTTATTTTTTAGAATGCATATCGGCATAAATACTACACGAGTATAGGTAAAAATATACGATGATTAATTTTATAATTTTTACAACAAATTTTCAAAAATTTCCTAAAAATTAGAAATTTCACCGTGATATTATCTGCAAAAATGAATTTCTAAAATTTGACAAAAAATACTGAAAAACCAATTTTTCTTTTGAATATTCATCTTTTTTTCAAGATCAGCCCTTAAAATGGCATTTTTCTATCACGTACTTGTAACCATTTTGGTGTGACTAAATCAATCTTAAAAATGCACAATTTTCCTAAAAGAGGTCGCCTCTACTAGAGTGGCCAGGAAATCCTCATTCTTAGATATTTAAGACAATCAGAAAAAAGGGCCAGACAAAATTAGATGTCTAAAGTGTCTACCTTGTTTTCATATTTTCAAATCACTTTAAAAAATCATAAAGCCAAATATCCTTCAATGCTTAATATAAAGTATCTTATTTTTCAAAATTAAATTTGGAAGTCATTTTATTAAAAATCTTTATGTTTCCCACTTTTCTAGGATGCATATGAGACTAACATTTTTCTCAAAACCTGGGTTTATAATTTCATACAAATTCATGCACAAAAAAAGGGGATTATATCGAAATAACGACAAGTTAAAATTAAAAAATTGAAACTAAGTTAAGAGATGACTAGAAGGTACCGATTTCAAATATTACAGGGAGGTTGATACTTCCTTGCATGTAACCAACTCCTAAACCCAAACAACCAATCTATGGACCATTTAGACTGTGGAATCAATGTTTTAAGTTTCATACCTTAAAATATCGATTTCAATAGGCATTTGATCATGCCTAGCCCAAATGATTAGGGGTGAATCCAAGCATTGGCCATTTTGTGGTGCCCATCCAAGACTGGTTGAACAAGCGATCTATATCACAATCATCTCTCCCTCATGTTCCAGGGACAAAAACTAACACTTTCTCGCTCCTATCACATCAAAAAAGAAGAGCATGGATAAAAGGGCATTTCCTCATTAAGAAAAAAATATTTTAAGCCACGCATGTTTCCTGCTTTGTGAGGATCTTTCCTGGGGCACGTTGTTGACAACCATGTTTTTAATACCAAAAATCATCAAAATTCATAACGAGTCCCCGTATTGGACTTATGATTGGATTAAATGAAATTTTGAGGCCTAAAATGACTAAAAAATGGGACATGTTCATGGAAAACATGGTTTGTTTGGGGGCGTGCTTGGCTTTTCTCCATCTATAGACTTCCTCAACCTTTTTCCTCCACCACGTTGGTTACCGAACCAACGAAAATTTAGCCAACTGAACGTAATACCTAGGGTGTTTTGTGGTACATGGGGAAAACCCCATAATACCCTTATTTTTGGCTCCTAAACCTATGGCTAAACATTTCCATATGAAATAGCCAACTTTGGCTTAACAACACACTTTTACACTCTCCAAAAAACACTCCTTAGCCACTGGAAAAACCAAAAATCACTCTCCATTTTCGTAGCTCCTTCAAACCAAAAAACCTTCAAAAACCTTTTTTTCCTTCATTAGCAATCTCTAATCATCCTTCCATTGATATTATAGCACTCTAGCTCTTTATTTTCATTCCTTTCTTGCTAACTAATAGCAAAGGAAGGGAAGAAAGTGAGCTATAAGTCTAAACACTTTTTCCTACTTAACATCTCAAGTAAGGTTTCTAAGCCTTTAGATATATTTCCTACTATTCCTCCATTTATTTGCTTTCCTTCTGCATTTGTAACATTTTAGTAAGCCAAAATCCATGTGAGCATGATCCTTGTCTAGGAGGATTCATGTATTTTATGGCTTTGCTTGTAGTATGCTTGGATTTTTTATGCCATATTGACTTCTTTTACCATGTATTACTATGCTTACATGCTTGGCTTGGCTCAAGATCACGTTTTAAATGCCATCCAAAAATTCTAGCAAGTTTTTCTCTGCTTGGATATGTTCATATCATCTTCCATGGCATGATTCTTGATGTCACTCATGAAGCTAACATCCCCATGCATTTTTTTGTTCATTCCCTTGCATTTTTGTTATCTTTGTTAGTTAAAATATGGTATCAGTGTTCATTTTCATGTATGTTACATTTCATTCACAACATGTTTGTCTAGATGTTTGCTTATTTGTTAAAAAATCTAAATTTTTAAAAACACCCTAACTTAAGTCCATGTTACCTCCAATAAATGGAGATTAACATGGATTTAATGTTTTATTAATTGGTCCTTCAAATCTTGGGGAAAAAATCAAGCTTTCTATGTTTGGATTCAGGTTTAAATGAGGTTAAATATTTTGATTTTCAAAACAAGATAGCCTTTTTAGTTGTTTTAAAGTGCTTATGCCTGGATCTTCAGGTCTGATACCCTTACTAGTGACTTTGGGTAATAGGTTGTTCCATCATCCCAAATTACTCTGGGATTGTGCGAATGAGTTTGTGAAGCAACTATCATTGACACTTTTTGTTACTGACATTTAGATGTCTATAACTCGAGCCTAGTCCTAAAAAAATCAAAAAATCTTCCTTTTTTTGCTCTAGTAAGACTGTAGTCAAGACTTGAAAAATCATTTTTGAGCTCTTAAAGGGCATCGAATTACCTTTCCAATAGTTTCTCGTTTGCCTTTGGATCATTCCAAATGATGGAGTTATGTTTTTCAAACCTTTGATGTCTGAAACTCCTAGAATCAGTGATTTACATTCTATTTGGGCCATTTTGGCCCATTAGATTTTTTTAGACTTTTAAAATATTTTTTCAAAAACGTTCATAAGATTCCCTTTTCAAAAAGGTATCATTTGCAATTTAACAATTTTGAACAAGTTTTCGAGGCGATACTCCAATCTCACTTTTTGAAACTTCATTCAAAATCTAAATTTTCTCTCTCCCAAATTCCTCGAGCCTTTTATCAAAATCTCTTTTCTCCACACCTTAAGGGACCATTAATCTCAATTATTCTTCAATAATAGAAGACAATTACGAGATACATTCATATTGTTCCTCCTTTTTACGCTTTTGTTTGTTTTTTTTTCAAGCAATATTATTAAATTATTTTTCATCTTACTGACATGTTTTCCTTTATAGTATCCATTATGCATTCATATTTCCAAATGATTTTTAAAAATTAGAAGGCAATGTTTTGTGTTGTTATCTCTCCAACGCTTGACACTGAATATCTAATTTTCAAAACTAAATTGGGAGATCATTTCCATCAAAAAAATCCCTGTGTTCCCCACATCTCTAGGCACATACATGATTTAAATTTTTCCTTAAAGCCAGAATTTACAATTTTTATACAAAATTCATGCATAAAATGGAGATTATATCAAAATAATGATAGGTCAAAATTGAAGAAATCAAAGCCAATGTAAGACATGGTTAACAAGTACCAATTTCGAGCATCGTGAGGCTGCTAATCTTTTCCTATGTGCACCCAACTCTTAAACCCAATCGATGAATCTTTAGACCTTGTAGACCTTGAAATTGATGTTTCGAGTTTACTAACTCAGAATAATGTCTTCAATAGACATCAGATCATGCCTAACCCAAATGATCAATGGTGACTCCAAGTCTTCTGCTACTTTCTGGTGGCCATCCAAGACCAATTGGATGAGCAATTTGTTCGATGATCCTTCCCTCACTATCATCTCATTAGGCCTAATCCAATTCTGATCTAGGATATCCCAAAGGTAATTCCTTTTAAGTCATGTGCGTCAACATCTGAGAGATTAAAGTTGTGCCGAAGGCACATTGTGACAAATCTTTATAGTTTTCATTACCATTACATTAGTAATGTTTCACTGAAATCAATTTGAGTTTATTTAATTCAAGTTTATATGGTTTTTCAACTTTCTCAAACTTCAATATATAGCTATTAAAGTTCTAGGAAAAAAATCAATCAAGCTTTTAAATTTTCTAGTTTAGCTTCATATTTCATTCCAAATTTTAATGTTATTTTCAATTTCTTATTTTTTTAACAATGTTGTAAATAGTTTCCTCATCTTTCCTTAAAATTTTCACATTTTCACTCAAAATAAGTCTTTTTTTTCATTTTTAATCACCTAATACTTGTCGCAACATACCCCGAGGTGGATCCTCATGGATCTATGGGTGCTAAGACTTAAAATATTTTCCTAACCTAGAAAATATCTTCTTGATTGAGACTTTTCTCTCACGATGTGATGAGAACGAGAATGTACAAATTCTTGACTTATGGTACAGTGAAATGGACCATAAGACGAATCGCTCATCTTATTGGCCTCTGATGACCATCATGAAATGGTTAATGCTTCGCCACCGATCATTTTAGGCTAGGCATGATCGGATGCCTATTGAAACCTATGTTTTGAGTTACAAAACTCAAAACATCGATCCTGTGGTCTATGTAATGCAAAGATTCACCGTTTGGGTTCAGGAGTTGGTTACATGCGATGAGGTATGAACCGCTTTGTGATGCTCGAAATCAGTACCTTACTAGTTATGTCTTATCTCAGTTTTGATTCTTTTGATCTTAACTTGTCACTATTTCGATATAACCCTTTTCGAATGCATGAATCTTAAAGAAATGATCTAGGTTTTGATGAAAAAGATTTAATCTCATATACGCCCCGGAGAGATGGGGAATATAGAGATTTT
>JBBYHK010020196.1:0-10770 GCA_038382065.1 Adansonia grandidieri | reverse complement strand
TTAATATAAAATAATATTTTAATGATATAATGAATAATAAAATGAGCTTTTTGATTGATCTGACTTGAGCTAGTTGGGTAAAAAAAAAATTTTGAGTCTTTGTCTGACTCAGGAATAAATCTATAACCTACTGATGGAATACAAGGGTAGATACTACGAAATCATTAAAAGTGTATAATTTAAAAATCAATTTACATATTAACCTGAAAAGAAAAATAATGAAAATAAATTCTTACCAAGAGACCGCTGCACTGCTCTAGAATTTCAGGGACTTTCTCGTTTGAAAATCTGACAAATTTGTTCGATTTGTGAACTCTCGAGCTTTCATGTGCATGAAAAACCCTAAGCTTTGGGGCATAGATAGTCAAATTTTTGGCCGGAAAATTCAGAGAATCAAGCACCAAATCACCAAGTGATTTGGTAGACAAGTAAATCTGATCCACTCTCATAGACTTCAGCTCCACTGTCTTGACACTGTCACTAATAACCCAAATCCTATTTAACCCGAAACACGAACAAAGGCTCAAATGTTCCAAAAAATCACATTTAGAAATGATCCCTTCTAGGGTTTCAGTTTCAAGAAAAAAATTATTAAGTTTCAAGGTCTTTAGGTTATGGCAATGATCAAAAGGGGAAGCAGTATGAAGATTGTAACGCGTCAACTCGAGTGAATGCAAAGTTTTGCATGAAAAAATCCCAGATGGCAAGTTCAAATCCCTACCAAATGTTCCCATATATCCAAAATTAGGCCAATTTTCACAAGTGAAAGCTAATTCTTGGACCCTTTTCTTTGATATAAGATATTCAATCCATCTTTGAAGCTGGCCATTGTTGCAGCTATCAGGAAAATGAACAATTCTGCAACTAATCAAATTACATTCATGGGAAAACAATACCTTGTTGATCATCGAAGCAGCATCGGAAATCACTTTCTGAACATAGGGATCCGACAAGAAATCGATTCCGATTTCTCGAGCGCTCGTTAGCGCTCGATGAGCAAGCTTTTCGCTCGATTTGATCGTTCGTTTGAGATCGAAATCTAACTGAGAAACATACCTCCATAAACCCTTCCATGGCCTTGATAAAATGCTCGTTCTTACTACGTCCGAAACTGGTAACGTTGATATAATCTTGATCAAGATTGTCTCAGGAAGGTTGCTGATCAAATCATCAGGCACTTTCTTAGCCGAATTTGATGCCATTATTTCTTTCACCTTTTGATTTCTTTGAAAGGATAACCCTAAAATTCTTTTTGTATATAAATAACCCTAAATCTCTAGATATAAATTGTTCACATAGCGGCATATTATATATATATGTTTAAGAGTTTAAGATTATCTTAAACTCTCATATAGTGGATTTTGATCGAAAACTAATTATAGATTTGACGATGAAGAGTTTGATATGGAAAGGGTATATACCGAAAAAGCATGCAAAGAAAACGTATCTTTGAAATTCCCATTATCGCGTATCTTACCTCACTAATAGATGTTAGTGTTTGCGTAACGCAATATAATTACACGATCATAAATATAATATAAAAAATAATATAAATACATTATAAATATATGAATATATCAAAATATATTAAGTTTTATGTAAGTATATAATATTTTAAATATACTCATGATATCTAAAAATTAAGTTAACAAGATGGATATACGAAATATTTAATAATAAATATTCATAAATTAAGTGATTAATCATGTTCATTTAGGTTAATCATATCATTTAATTTCCAGTTAAATAAATGTTTTTATCAAGTAGTTGAATCCGTTTGATAAATAGTTAAATAGGTCAGATATCTTAATAACGTTAAAATTTTTCGATATTCTCATTCTTTTTAACATATTTTCGCAGTACCTAATCTTGCCAGAACACAGTTACTAGTATAAAATGATCCTGTATTCTTTAAATTTTTTTGACACTCTATTTGTGTATTTTCATGCACCATCATCGCTTTTAAAGTATTATATATTTATATAAATTTTGACACATTAATAATTCATGTTGTATAGATTTCAATATATTCATATATTCATATCGTGTTAGCATTATCTTTTCATATCGCATTGTATATTCTATTGTGTTTTAATTTGTTATTCGTAGCATGTAATCATGTTGAATTGTTAGGTCTAGTTCTAAGGTTTTAATTAAGGCAAATGGCTCTCAAAATTGGAATCTATGTTACTCTAAGTGCCAAAACGACATCTATAACATGGTCGGAATCTATGTTACTCAGATTCAAATGTGAGTGTCCAATACAAATATATATCTGACATAAGTATATTTAATTTTTTTTTTAATTTTTCATGAACTTAGAGAGTCCTTCAAAGGTTTTATCTTTATACCCAAATCTAAAAATACGTTGTACAAATTTAAAACATAAATACTTCAAAAAAAAGTTGAAACAACGTAGGTCGAAACCCATTACAACCATGCAAACAAACGAAGGACATTATATATTTTACATCCTGCTGCTGTGCCGATAAGAACATAAGATAAAAGATTTAAACATAAAATCGGCCCTTTAGTATACTACTTTTCCCCTTCTGTTATTTAAATAACTTTTTTCATGTTCCTGGTCAGATACTTGTACTATAATTCCGTTAAATGAATTGTTACTTTGTAATGACATCTTGTTTGACAGAATTATAGTATAAACACTTGACCACAAACGAAAATTCTTTACATATGAAACCGAGAAAAAGTAGGTCATCAACATGTACAAACTGTTACATTTCCAAATTTTACATGGACAAACAGATTCAATAACAAAGACCAAGACAAAACATGAAGATTTACAAGGAAACCAGTTTACATGTATGCTATTCATTTAACCACTGTTCTTCAAAATTGTGTCACAATAAGGCAAAAAAAAGGTTCAACAAATCTCAAGTCTCATTGGACCTAAATTTTAGTATCAGTTTGAGCAGTGTTTTCTACCTGTTTCCCGCATTCCAAGTTTCCTTCAAAAGGCTTTGCTTTCGGGGATTCAATTGGTTCATTACCGAGCTTAATCGGACTACTCACCTCGTCATCATCTTTTATTTCTTTAGGGTCATCAACAATCATTTCCTCTATATGTCCTGCAACATTTATTGCTCGGTTCACTTGGTTATTTGAATCTGTCAGAATGGCGTGCTCCTGAGAATCAGGAGTATCGTCGTTGCCACTTGAACTGGAAACGGGATCGGAAACCGCTGGTATTCTGTTGGCTCCAGGGGATGACATAGATTCATCATCAGAGGAGTTGGATTCTATTGAAAAGTCTTGTTCAATCATGACTGATAGATCATGAGATTTTTTTGACCCTTTGCGGGAAAGAACATGTTTTAAGCTACGAGCAGATTTCTCGGCATGTTCTAAAATACTCTTCGTCATATCTTTCATTCTGCTAGGGCTTTCAGGACCGCTTCCAGTAGGACTCAAGCTTCCTTCATTTGAGACCTTATCAGAAGAAGGCCCCGAAAGATTGTCATCAGCTACAAACTTCACGAAAACTTCCTTGTCATTAACTGCTCTGAGGTTCTCATTGGGAGATTGAACCACCTCTCCAAGACTGCCACCCGAGTGACTATTGCTTTTCGGAATCCTCTGAAATACAAAACTGATCTTGCGAAGACCCCGCTTAACTCTGTTTAGTCTGTTTTTCGGATCAGGATTATCTTCAGCATAACTGCAGTTGCTTATAGGGGATCCAGATGCGGCTGAAGGGTTGCTGCCAAAAGAATCATTAGCCATTCTATGAATCTGTGTCTTGATACTCCTAGCCTTCCCTTTTCTAGGTTCCCATGTCCGCGACACTTCACTTCCTGGCTGGTGAATCCATATCCCAGTTTCTTTTTGTCCTTCTATGTTTATAGGTTCAAAATGATCTGGCAGGTTCGGAGATTTCTTCAAAGATATAGGTGAAAATAAACCATTATCGGAAGCTTTAGTTGCAAAGCCATTTTGTATATCTTCCTTGATTAATGCTTCGGCATCAACTGCGTCATTACTTCCCTGCGTAAATCATCAACAGACTCATTTTAAGTCTCTTGTCACATCTATTTAACTCGTAAAAGCATTTTGCATAAATAAGATTGGAAGTTAAAACCTTCCAACTTTCACTTGCCTGACCAAACTTAGAATCAGCTACCTTAGTGTTATCTTCAAGCACAGTTATTGCAAGATGTAGTCTTCCCATTTTAATATTTTGAAGAGACAACCACACATCGTGTCTCTGCCCACCCCGGAAATCATGGATATTCACTGTGGATTTGCTGTAAATTGTATCAAATTAAATCAGAATATCAGATAAGATTCACAAAAAGGTTACAAGGAATTATAGAAAACAGAATATGCACAAATAATGATTAAGAAACAATACACAGCTAAATTCAAAGTTCCAATCATTGCTAACCTAACTAACAAACTAACAATGGCAAGCCAAAAGGAAATTGAGATTACAAGCACAAAATCAACGATTGATGATATCAAAATCTCATGGATTACTACTAGTAAAATGTTGTATATTCTCAAATGAAATAATGCAACATGCTTCGAATTAAAACACTCATACAGGCATGGATAAGAATTATTGTTAATCATGGAAAATGGCAAATAACAGATTTGTTTTCCAAGCATCAAATATATGCTACTGATCCTACATACTAAATGGACTCAGAACTGCAAAGATAATGAGCCTAAAAAAGAGTCCATAAAAAAAATAGTGTTAATCGAAAGAAATGTCATCCAAAGAATTCTAACACTAGTACTCAAAATGGTTATTTTTAGAGGTTCAGAGACAAACCCAATGGTATCATCAACAAAATGGTCTTTGTCGCAAACTTCGATAATCAGTACATTCGGCATATCCCATGAGCAGATGGGGATCATAAATTCCTCCTGCCATTTTGGCGACAAAGTTTTTTTGTGCGTCTTAGTCTGGAATCTATAAGGGCCAAGTTGCCCCTTCACATATGGATCAGCCAATCCTGAAAATTTATATCCAATCATTGACCATAAAACCAGATAATGCATGAGGAAAAGATTAAGAAACTGGATTCAAAGCTAACCATTTAAATCTGAAGGTTTCATCTCGGATGCTTCGATAACTTCGACCTTGGCATGGGCAAGAGGTTGCTTCTCATCAACTGAAAACCATTTTTCTGGGGTATATAACCAATGACAAGGTAAATGAAAAATATTGAAGTGACAATAAAACATACTAACGTGCAACAATAGTTAACTGCTTATGACCTTGGAAATGAGCTATAGTTAAAATACAGAAGTTCAATGCAAAAAGGGGAAAATAATGAAGCAAATACCTGGCTGGGATGATGCAAACTTCTCAACGTCAACAACCAGCATATTTGGCTGCAGAACAAACGAAATTTAGAGTTAAGAGCATCCGAAGTTGCAATATTCATTTGCAGAATGTACGAAGGAATTTTGATATGGAGGACTTCGGGAAAACATGATAAGGAAACTTGAGTAAGCAAAAGAAAACGGAAAACACAATTACTTTTTATCTATGTTACTCCAACTTTTCATTTTTCATGAAGTACATGTGTCTGATATATACTTGGACATAGGTAGCGGGATATGATCTTTCAAATATATAGAAAAAATTCAAAAAAGTTCAGCATACCCATGTCAAACATGGACCCGTATCCAACACTCGTTCCTGAATTCTAGTAACATAGACTTTTATAGTGCGCAAAGTTGAAAAACTGACCTCAACAAGTGTCTGTTCAAATGCGACTGAGAGAAGCTTATCCTACCCGAGCAAAAAGGGTTAAACAATAAGACTTGGAGAAAGTAAGAGATGATTAAAAAAAAAGGATAACAATTTATTCGAAAGAAAAATTTATTACAAGCCATCCGGCAATCCCTGGAACTTCTGTAACATCAAGTCCACGTGCAAAGATAGGTTTCACGGTCATCTGGAAATACGGAGGCTCAGCAAAGCATACTCGCAGACGGCCAAGGAAAGGCCACTGCTGGAGAAACTTCACCCCAATCAAAATCTGCAAGACAGAAAAAAGAGCAAGGAAAAGACTAATAATGGCAATTAAATTACAGTAACGTAATGGAAATAAGTATTTGCAAGGATGGGTTACTAGGTGATGCCGTGTCTTGAATCTTATGACAGTCCCAACACTATGCATAAATTTCAAATTCCAGACTCTAAATAAATGGAAATAATAATAGACTAAAATGCTTAAACCCAGTTAGTTTACATTCCTCTTGGCATGCAATAATGTATCGATGTGACTATCCGTGTTTGATACTCTTAAGGTGTTACAGTTGACCCTAACTCTGGTTAGGAACAAACAATTAGCACAATCCGATGAAAAGCAGCCTGTAGATTTTTCATTCTCGTTAATGAATCTTCCACGATACGTTGAAACCTTACTTCTGGTAGGCTCATAGTTTTACTCCCAAAATTCATGACAGATCATAGATATAATCAAATTCAACTACTACTATTCCAAAAGAGGTACAGTTGCGTCCTCCCATTACTTGTTGCATCAATTAAACTTCGCATCCATCTAATTTTTCTTAACAGACTTACATGATACCCATTCCTATACAGCACTTCTGATATAGCAAACTCTTTTCACATGCAACGTTGATGGCTAATACTATGGCAAAAATAACTATCCAGTATTTATCAATGCCTATGCTACTAAAACTTGGGTGTAAGTGTTCGATGCGGATATGTGTCCGACAATGGTATGTTTAATTTTTTTCAAAGTTTTTTCAAGCATTTGGCAGGTCTTTGGATGGTTATATTCCCACACCCATGTTTGAATATATGTCAGACACGGACACATCAAGAAAATGAAGAGTCATATTAACATAGACCAGTACCTTTCCTTCAAGATGCAAGTCTGTTACATGCAACTTCGCCCACATCCCAAATCCTAGTCTTTTCCTTAGTTTCACAGCAAGCATCGCACTCATGTCATCTGCTGTGAGGAAATTCATTCCCAACTCCAGTACCTGCATTGGATTACATTGTAATTTCTACCATCAGAAAAATCGAAACTAGAAATCATAGCCTCAATAATTATATGGACAGCGGATAGGAAGAATACCAAGTGGTCATCATCTGAGCATTGGCGAAGAACCCTCATCTCCGTAAACAAGGGCGGATTTCTTCCCAAATATAAGTGCTGAACCACAGCTTTCTTCTGTATGTATAACAGTATTATCATCAAAAACTCGCAGAGTCGATCAGAAAATAATCATCTGCTGGTCATTACAAGTAACTTCATGGACGTAAATTGCAAATGTTGAAATTGTTATTCTTCAATTAGACTGCTATAACAGTTTTATTCATGCCATAGGGATCAAAGAATTCAGAAATTGAAACAAAATAAAAATATGAATCAAATCATAATTATCGAACTAAAGTAGGACTTTTTACTAAAACAGAATCTTTAGGAAACGATTATCCGACAGAGAATAAAACAACAGTACTAAGAAAGCAAAATTCATACAGCAGTCCATGGTTTGTACTTTTCCAAGAACCACGGAATGATCGGTAGCAGAATCTTCTGCGACGCAACCTGTTCCATACAAACAGGCCATATCTTTTCAACAGCATGGTTTAACCAACGAACCGACTCCGAGTCCGAAAGTACCTGAAGATAAAAGATAAATGCCAAAAAAGCATTAAAGGAACAAACTTTACAAGATCAAATTCAAGAATCCAAAACTTGACCCTACCTCCATTTTTATATCCAAAGCTCAAATTCAAGCATTAAAGCTAATTCTAAACCTTTTATCAATATCCAAAAAGAAGAGAAATTGATACAAAAAAAGTAGCCATTTAAGCCAAAGTAAAGAAAGGAAAAAACCTCCTTTAAACTTCGTTTTGGATAAAGAGAATTCTTACTTTTTGATAATTGAGCAAGAAAAGACTACAGGAGTCAGAATTACCGAAATGGAAAAATATATCTAAAATGACTGATAAATAAAACAATCAGAACCAGAATATTACGGTATTTAATAGAAAATTAAAGGAAAAAAGAAAGAGAAATTGAGAATTACCCTTCTCCTGTAAGATTGCCTTTTTTCCTCATACTCCAATTTCTTCCTCAATCTCATTACACACCTTTCATTAACCTTTAATCAACAAATAAATGAACCCATCAATCACTAAAAAGAAAATTTCACCCAAAAAAAAAATCAAAAATCAAAAGTAAATAGATTTAGAAAAAAAAGAAAAAGAATAAAGAACAAAAGATTCTATTTTTTTTTTCAAAAGAAGATGTAAATTACCGAGTAGAGATAAATGAAAGACACAAAATAAGCAACTGGATAGCAAAGATTGAAGTGAGAGAGCCCCCAAAGCAGCACCAAAACTAATCCAACATGATGCATTACTGAAATCTCCATCAAACCCATTTTTAAGAACTTCAAAAGATACCCACTTCCAACAAAGATCCCAACTTTTTCACTAACTTTCAACAACACAAATCACCATTGTTAAAATAGAAGAAAAAAAAACTGATCTTTCATGGAGATTTTAATGGAAATGAAAGAAAAGAAACAACTAAGAAGGAATCTGAATCAAACAACTTGAAGTCAAGGGGTGCATTTGTTTGAAGTTAATGTATAATCTGAAAAGAATGACAGTTATAAAAGTGGGAATTTCATTTTTTATACTATCGTCTGAGCAGAGAATTTGTTTTTCAATTAATTAAATATTAAGTAATTGTTCTTATTTTTTAGTTCAAAAATAGTTTCTGAGTAAGGTGTGACTTTGACTGGTTTCCTCATTGGAAAACGGTATCGTATAGGTGAAGCAAACCAAGTGGCCTAGAAGAAAATGGGGGAAATGTCTGTTTAGAAAAGTGACATTCTAGGAAACATCAAAACTTAATTAGCAAGTATTTGTATTCGTATTTATATTATATTAATATATTTTATATTATTTTTAAAATATTTTATATTTTATAAATTTTAATATATTAATAATATATATTATAAAAATTTTAATATATTTATAAGTTTTTATTGTATTATATTTTACGTTATATTTTAATTATTTTTAATTAACATAAATTATAAAAAAATTAATTTTACCTTCTTATACGACTAGTTAATTTTACCCTTTTAAGTAGACCTTTAAGATTATTAAGTGGTAGAATTATATTTAAGTTTTTATAATTTTATATAAATTTTATATGTTGATATATTTATATTATATATATTTGATATATTTATATTTTAATATTATATTTGTGGTACTCATTTATAACATATTATTTTGTATTGTAATTAATTTTTTTATAGCATATTTCTTATGTATATTCAATATCTAATAATTCATGTACATTATCATTTTTATATATTTTATTATGTCAATATTATTAGGGATGGCGATAGATAGTATGGATTTAAAAATTTGTAATTATTCGATTCGTTTTTTTAAAGATTCTGATAGTGCAGATTTGGATAATATTTGGATTTAAATATTATAATTACTATTTAGAGCAGATGCAAATATAAACTTTCGGATATTTATTATCCAAATCCGCATTACACATGTTGATAACAGATTAAGATATCTGAATCTACTATTCAAATCAGCTTTATAAAATATTAAAAATTTATGCTTTTGTGTAAGAATGAAACCTTAACCTATTAAATTTAGATTTTTTTTTTGTCGATTTAGATATTTGATAGATAAATTTTATTTAATTTAAATTCGGATTTGGATGTAATGTGTGAACTTAACACGAATAATAAATAAATTCAGATTTTAAAATAATTTTACAGATCTAGATTTGGATATTACAAAAATTAAAAATATCTGATCCACAACCATCTTTAATAATATGTTTAATATATTTTTTATTTATATAAATTTTAATAAATTAATAATTAATATTATATATTTATATATTTACAATATATTATTATTTTTATATCATATTATATTTTATATGATTTTTTTTTTATGTCGGGTTCTTGAAACGGCGGCCAATTGAAAATCAAGTTACAAGTTTCAATTAAGGAAGTCAAATCGTGGGTCTCTTTTTCCAAGCGGATTCCATTGCCCTTTGGTAGTTCGGTAATGTCCACCCTTTTGTCTTTTGACTGTCTGTTTGTTCGTATGCCACGTATCCATCCCCTGTATGCTACACGTTTAAACCTTTTTTTCTTTTGGATTAGCCTTTTATAATAAAAAAATTATTAAAAAAAAAACCAATCTAATCACATCTAACGTTAACATGAGGGACCCATGTGGGGGATGATTAGGTAATGTGACGTCAATTATGCATTGATGTAATGGACTTGGTTGCAGAGGATCCAATCGTCTAAGGAGCATTTCACTTGCAAAAGAGGATGATCAGGAAAGGTGACGTTTCTGCATTAACGTGATAGAATTAGTTGCAGAACATCTTTTATAATTTTTTTATTATAATATTATAATTATTAAACATAATTAAAAATTATATAAAAATTTATTACTTATATATATTAATTTTATATAATTTTAATTATTAATTGATAAATTATATTATAATTATTATAAATAATATATTTTTAATTATTTGAAAGCAAAGAATAAATATATTTATATGTATTCGAGTTATTTAATATTATAACTATATCTTAACTTGTTTTTCATCCTAGATATTTTAATATTTTATAAGATATAATTTTAAAAATATAATAATGCATTGATAATTTTTTTATTACTTATTTTATAATATTTTTATCTTTGTATTGTTATGAGGTAAATTTTTTTATAAATAATTTTTA